>APFE030330429.1:167498-219791 GCA_000404065.3 Pinus taeda
ATTAGTAAAAATAACAAAAATTATTAATTCAGCGGACATGTTTGTTATTCCTAAATGTTTCATCCTCATCACTATTTATTACTTCTCCGCTGCTCATGTTTGTTATTCCTAAATGTTTCATCCTCATCACTATTTATTACTTCTCCGCTGCTCTTCTGTCATCATCATTCTCTCATCCTGAAGATGGATCCCACTTGGGATTTGAAACGTTGGTTCAAAAATGATAAAACTGTGGATTCTCCGGTCAATTATTCATAAGTAAATCTAACCATGTCATGCTTGAAAATAATGTAGAGATCATTCAATAAAATTTAAACCATCCACCCACTTGCTTACTTGCTTACATGAGGGACCTGGAGCGCCTTGTTTCTAGAAACTCTAGTTAAAGTTACAAAAACTTGGAAAAATAGTTGAAGAAAAATAGTGGACCCCACTTTCTTACATAAGGGTTTCTCGAATCTTTGGTTAAAGTTACAAAAAATTGGAAAAATAGTTGAAGAAAAATAGTGAACCCCCACTTGCTTACTTAAGGGTTTCTTGAATCTTTGGTTAAAGTTACAAAAACTTGCAAAAATTGTTGAAGATATAACCCCACTTTCACCCCTACTTGTCAACCACCACACACTTGCTTACTTGCTTACATGAGGGACCTGGACCCCCACTTGCTTACCTCAAATTTTTGGTGAAAGTTACAAAAACTTGAAAAAATAGTGGAACCCCACTTGCTCACATAAGCATTTCACGAATCTTTGGTTAAAATTGCAAAAACTTGGAAAACTAGTTGAAGAAAAATATTTGAAGATCTATCAATGAAGTTTTATTATCCCTTACCTACCAAATACTGAAAACCAAATATCATTTTACCACTACATAAATTATATTCACATGTTCAGCGCATTATCAACCATCCTAAGCTATAATAATAATAATAATAATAATAATAATAATAATAATTATAATTATTTGTTTAATTGTAATTGTAGTAAAAACATTTATTTTAAATGTAATTATTTTGCATGTTGGTGAAAATGACATTTATAATTTTCATTGATGTGGTGTAAAAATTAGTATGTGAATGCTATATTTGGTAAAAGAAAAATGTATTCATTAGTTAAATATAAACAATAATTATTTATCTAAGCATTTAATCGATGAGATACCCATGTCAAAATTTGTTAACAAACCAGAAAAGATATGGTGTCAAAAATAGTATGTGAATTGTTATATTAGGTAAGAGAAAAATGTATTGATTAGTTAAATATAAACAATAATTATTTATCTAAGCATTTAAGCAATGAGGTACCCATCTTAGAATTTGTTAACAAACCAAAAAAGATGTGGTGTAAAAAATAGTATGTGAATCCTATATTAGGTAAAAGAAAATGTATTCATTAGCTAAATATAAATAAAAATTATTTATCTAAGCATTTAATCAATGAGATACGCATTTCACAATCTGTTAACAAAACAAAAAAGGTGTGGTATAAAAGTAGTATGTGAATGCTATATTCGGTAAAAGAAAAATGTTTTCATTAGTTAAATATAAACAATAATTATTTATCTAAGCATTTAACCAATAAGATACCCATCTCAGAATATCTTAACAAAAAAAGGATGTGGTGTAAAAAATAATATGTGAATGTTATATTCGGTAAAGAAAGATGTATTCATTAGTTAAATATAAACAATAATTATTTATCTAAGCTCTTAACCAATGAGATACCCATCTCGGAATTTGTTAACAAACCAAAAAAGATGTGTCAAACGTGAAAATATGTTATGTAAAAATAGTATGTGAATGTTATATTCTGTAAAAGAAACATGTATTCACTAGTTAAATATAAACAATAATTATTTATCTAAGCATTTAACCAATGAGATACCCATCTCAGAATTTGTTAACAAACCAAACAAAGTGTGGTGTCAAACCAGAAACAATGTGGTGTAAAAATAGTTTGTGAATGTTATATTCGGTAAAAGAAAAATGTATTCATTAGTTAAATATAAACAATAATTATTTATCTAGGTGTTTAACCAATGAGATACCCATCTAAAATAGTTAACAAACTAGAAATTATTGTAGGTGTCAACCAAAATATGTGGTGTAAAAATATAAATATAAATTAATAATATTTAAAAAATTAAATTAATAACTAAGCCGATAGGCCTTCCTATGCATCAACAATCGTCAACACTTTTACCTTGCTCCGTTCGATCAAGTGACACACTTTCAACCGTTGATTTGAAGTGTCACTGCATTTTCTAAATATTGGTTGAGCTTTTTCCCATCCTTTTATGTCACTCTTGAAGATATTTTCACTGCTTTTTCCCATTTTTTTATTAGGCGTTTCTTTGGTTTGCGAGTTGTTGTTGATATTCTTCTTCCCTAGCTTTTGGCAAGTGTTGGGCCTCAAACCTGCACTCATTTACCCATCCTCCCAACAGCCTTTTCATACTCATTTCCTTCTTTTGCCATCATTTCCTTCATAAACTTGTTCAATTCATTGCATTATAGGACTTTTTAACATGATTTGCTAGCTGTGCTAATGGTTGACTGTTGGTTTAGATTTTTGGTTCAAGTACAACAATTCCGCAACTGTTACAGGTTTCCACAGCTGAGCACTGATTCCGCAGCTGATCCCAGATTCCGTAGCTATTTTCTTGTTTGATATGATCCAGGTGTCTTCTAGAGAAACGAGCCACATGGGCAAGTTTGTATGACTGTGTACATGGTATGTGTGCTATCGGTTCAGCCAAACTGGCCAACAACATCCCCGGTCAACGCGGAGGTAGCTTGGGTCAAACAACAAGGTTGCAAACGGTGGCACGGCTCTGTGTGTTCGGTTGGAGCACGTAAGTCACAACTGGCTTCTCCGTTAGCCACAACGATTGCACGGGACCATAATCCAACATCAGATTTATTAGACCACGATGACCGTTCCCTAGATCCGAGGTCGGTGCTGCTGGACGTGTCCTTTTCCTAGCTGTTAGTTAGCTTTATTTACGCATAAGACAGTTGATGTTTTTTCTATAAATAAAACGTTTCCATATGCTGAATAGTTAGTGTGATTTAGTTAATATTTTGCTGCTGTAAACTCTGTTTTGAAGACCTTTTTATAAAGCGTTTTACGCTTCCAACTGTGTTTATTATGAGTTGATTTAATTAGAAGAAGACAGTTCTGTTTCTATCCGTGTAGCTGAGCTTTTAATTGGTTGAAGTGGATGGAGGGCCCCTGTCTGCTACAACCATTGTACAGTAGCCTTTGAATTTCATCTTTTGCATTTCTTTTTCTTTATTTGATCATGTATATTAATGTACAGTTTTGAATTATGCTGTTTTGCATTTCTTTAATCTTCATGACTGATCAGTGTGTTTTTACAGCTTTGATTAGGAGCCCGGGACATTGTGCTTTTACTTCTTTTTAACACTAGTGGCATCTGAAATGTCTTACCTCAACTACTAACTTTTTGCTGTAATTTTCATTAGTTACTAGATTAGCTAGTTTCTTTATTTGGTTTACTTTATCAAAGTTTTATCAAGATGCTAATCTCTTAATGGTTCCATTTATCATAATTTAATAATCTTTATGGGACCAAAATATTATCTAACTGCAACTTGATTTATTTAGTTTTTAGACTCATATTGCCAATTCACTCCTAACTCTTATTTTTCACATGATCAATTTAGCTAAAGGCAGAACGTTAAGGAAGAATACGTAGTGTGATTTGTCATTTAAATTTTGGATTCCTAGAGTAGTGCTTTTTCTTTCAACAGAGTTAATGTAAATATCATTTCTATTTCTAACAGCAGTAAGGGTATTGGACTAGTGCCATTAGTCTTTCGTTTAATGCTTTGCTTTCATTTGATGCTTTAGTTTCATTTCAAGTCATTATTCAAGTTTTTTCTTTAAAGTTTAAGAAGCATTTAGAAATCATCACATACACACACATTCACTCACTTGTTTATAAATTCATCAGATCACATTAGGAATATAATCTAGACATAAACTAAAAACGACAAAAAGAACTAGGAAAGGCTACTTAAGTATATATTGTACACTTCACTTCATCAGCTTACGAGCCCCGGGTTGACAATTTATGATAGCAATTTAGACAACACTAAATTGACCAAACAGCAAGCACTGTGCTTCTTCCCTTCCCTGGATTTTGCAAACACTGATTAGTATTAAATTATCACTTGCAACGTTGTTGCCCTTCAGCTTGTATGATGATGTCCTGAGTCAGTAGAATGGTAAAATCAAGGTTGTCTCGTCAATGGGCAAACAAAGTAGCCGTAAATCATACTTATTAAATGGATTCAGAGTGCCTCTATGTATTGATGGACTTTGAGGGATTAGGCAGTTTTGAGAGAACAAAGCAAGAAGACATGTTACTGTAAGTCTTAAATGCCGCCTTGAGTAATTTAACAATTTTCAACAAGAAGGTTTGTATTTAGAGCTGTCTTGTTCGTTTGCTTTTACTAGTTACCACTTGATTTTCTCATACGTTAGTAGCCTTGCCAATTGCCATACTTTGCTTCTTATCAGGATTTTAATCTTGACAAGGATACAGAAGTTATATTTCAGCGTTTCCAAAGTGGGGTGAGTTTGGTGAAGGATGCCAAAAATCTATTTAAAGGACTATTTTACATAGCTATCAAAGAAGTAGACGTCTCTGATGTGAAGGAATTAAAAGTTGAATTCCATCAAAAGATTCTACAAATTTGTAAAAGATCTCGGGAAAATTTTCTTACCAAGATGTATGGAGGAATGTTTGTGCTTGCTGCAATGGCTCCTTTTACTCGAAAATAATATCACCAGGGAAGCCTTCCTCATATTGCTTCGACAATAGAAGGGTTGGGGATAGCTATAATAGTGGCCATGCTTTCTTGGGAGATTTGAAGCTTGTTATTTCTCAGATAGCAGTGAAGGATTGGACCCATATAGATTCAAAGGTGTTGCTATGAAGGTGGCTATCCTTCGCAGGAACTTGGTTTCTGCTGTTAAGGCAGGATGCATTTCGATGGTGGGAACCAAAAATGTACTTACGAATTTTGACTCTCAGGAAGAGGTAAGGGATGCTCCAATAGTACATGGGGATCTATTCATTGATTTGCAAGATACTGGCCTAGAGCGTGCAGCTCTAGATGAATCTACATCGAAGTATCAGATTTTGAGTCATCTTAGATCAAGACTAGAAAGCGTCTTGGGTAGAAAAGGAAAAACTGATGATTTATGGCACTCCAAATTTCAGGTCTTCATAAAGGCATTGGCTGATAGACGCTGTGATCGAGTTCAGAAATGGCTTCACTGCAACACTGAAGAATTTTATGGGAATGATGATGTGCAAAAGTTGCAGCTGGAGGCAGTTTTAGCCCTTGCAGAACTGAAACAGGGCCTCTCTGTATGTGATTGCAAATTTTTTGTTTGTTTTTGGCGATGTGTTTTAGAGAAAGGTCATTCCTCTGATCACTCTTGTATGGGTAAGGGTAACCATGTTTGTGCTGAGAGATGCACACATTGTTCGAAATGAAGTGGAGGAATGTACAAATTTGGCAGGCTAAGAAGGAAATCATGATTGCAAAAAGAAAAATCATACATGTGTGGATATATGTTTTTTATTTGGAAAATCATCCAATTGCAGCAAATCTTGTTGTTTGAAAATTGGACATGAATGTACTCATAAGTGCAGTTCATAAGTGCAGTTCATCACAACATTTGTGTAACAAAAAGTGTTCCTTCCAAGTTGTAAAAAATTTGTATCTAGCTCCCTTTTTTATGCCATGCTTGGTTCTATCAGGTGAGATACTTTCAGGTTCCATTAGGTGAGACACTTTCAACGGTTGATTTGAAGTGTGGTTTCTTTTTTCATGGGTTGAGTTTCCTCCTTTTCACCTCCTAGTGTTGCTCTAGTGTTGCTCTACATGGCATGCCAATATAATTTAACTACTTTTTCTCATTTTTTATGTCACTCTGAAGATATTTTTACTGCTTTTTCCCATTCTTTTACCATTATCTCGTATTAGCCTCCATCCTCGCTAAGGTTTAATGAACAATCCAATTCCTCTCTCGGCTTTAATGAAATCTTGGTCGGTGGCTGGTTTTACGCAACTTCTGGTCTTCGCCACCATAATTTATAGAATATGTCATTGATGGCGCCTGCGCAAAGGCCTTGGGAATGCAAAGGCATGTTTTGAGTTTATACACAGGATTCTTGCGAGCAGCCCGATCCAAATATTTCACCGAGCGATGCAGAGTAAAGCAAATTGTATCGGCAGAGTTCAGAAAAAATGCAAAGTACGTAGGTAAAAAGGATTTCACCCACATCGAGTATTTGCTCTCTAGAGACAACAGGCATTTTGAGCTCTTGAAGACCGCTACTATAGGTTTACTGGTTGTTGAGGTCAGATGATTTTTGTTTTATATTTTCTCAGTGATTGCATTTGATTTGCTATAAACTGTAGCAGATAATGAAATCCAATTTCGTCATGCCGAGGACAATCTCCATTTCTATATGATATGTCCAAGGAGAACACACACTTATTTCTAGTGTTACATTTATCCCGCTCAGTGTAACTTCCTTCAGTTCCGTTGATGCCTGCCTCCAGCTATCTGGTATCTAGTGTTCACAACGAACATGTTTCATCTACAAATTCTATTGCAATCCCCAACGTTGATCATTCACCTCCATTTCATAAGGTAGTTACGTACTGAAGCCATGGGGAGATGATTACATCGTCTATTCAGATTAAATGCTTCTGCTTACATTCTCTAGGCTATTATAAATATGGAGCCTTGTAACCATAATATTTAAATTGTTCGATCATGGGATTGGTTTGTTTTCATGGGCCCATCATCTATTTTCAATTGACCATGTTCTAATAGCACTCCTTGGTTAGCCAAGAAGTCAGTTTCCGTGTTGATATTTCTATCTGAAAAAAAATTATTCTTATAATTTTGGCCCAAATAAGATTTATTTTATGCAAAGTTGAGATCAAATTTTGTGCGGAGCTATTTGTAATTTGGCTTAGTTGATTTATTACAATTATTGAGTCGTCAAGAATTGCAATTGATGTATACTTATGGTGTATGCTAAATTCAATCTTTTCCATTAAACTAGATATTCAGCGTGATTGTTGGTAGTCCCTTCGATGCCCAAGGTGAATTTAGTTTTTCTTTCTTCATCAAAAAATGCAAAGTCTAATCTTTTCCATAATGCTAGATATTTAACTTGATTGTTTGTTGCCTCCGTGATGCCCCAGAAGAATTTAGTCTTCTTTTCTTTATTGAGGTAAAGAATAACTCCTCCTGCTCCTACCTCCCCATTGAAATTATAACTATTATTAATAATAAGCTTTTCCTTTAACTATGAATTCCCCCCATAATTAATCCAACTTTGCTTCCTATCACATTTCCAACACATTAATTTATCCAAAGCTCTCTTTCTTTCATTTAAACAAATGGGGAGTTTCATAGTCCCCACATGGATTATCTTTTTTGAAGCTTATATGTGTAGAGTATATAATTAAATCATTCATGAATGACATGTATCCCATGATCATTATTCACAATGAATAATTATAATCCATGTGATCTATTTTCATATTATGAATATTGTGTAGGTATTGTTTGATTATACTCATAATTAACCAAAGTTTCCCATGAACCAATTAACTCTTCTATAAAAATTCAACAGTTCCAATTTAATAATACTATCGGCCTCTCTTTGTACCTTTTGGGACAATTGCTAGTATATTATATCATTAATTAATTTACGTCTTAAAAATATTATTATTGTTTATTATAAAATTTACTATTATAAACCAATATAAAAGCACTTCTCGTTTCAATAAATTTTAATTCTTGATATCGTTGTTCACAGAACCCTCTATTTCAATTCTTGATATCGTTGTTCACAGAACCCTTTTTATTCGTTTTCTTCTAGGTCCGCTTCATCTTTAGCTTGTTTTGCCCTTGACGGATCCTCGTCAAATGTTCAATATGTGTGGAATCCCATTACACCAAAAGGAGATGTCCCCATGAAGTATATTTCATGTGCTCCCCCTAGGAAGACATTTATGTGTTCACCCACGAATCACCCTCATTCGTTCCATTGAAGTATTCATACAAATACCAGTAGTCACTCCTCGTCTATGCATTCTCAGCTGAATGCGAGGAGATCTACCATGACGAATTCATTGGTAAGGATCAGTGGTGTGGAAGGAAAATGGGTTGAAAAAGCCCTCACAGCTCTCATTCGCCCCTCCAACCACCACATGGAAACGAGATGCTATTTTTAGCCACGCCCAAGTAGGCTCTGTCATATGACCATGGCCCAAGATATCTCCTGAAGCTTGCATCAGGATGTTGCCACCCTTTTCAACGTTCCTTTTGTCCTATTTAGCTTATCATTTGGATCACGAGTACAAAGGATGAGCCTTCAGTTTTGTGTTCGGCTTAAGGACTTCGCCCACGTTTTTTTGTATCTCTTCAAAAGCCTATAGATAAGAATAATTGCTCATGTGTTGTTAAATATATCTTTGATGAACAAGAAATATACCGCTCCAATTAATTGTTACAGTAACTAACTGCATAACTGCCCATGATGATCTGATGGTGGGAATCATTCCAATCCTCTAACACATCAAATCGACAACTGAAGATAGTAAATAGTGGCACATTCAGAGGGAAATGCCTTACAATGTAATTAATACAATGCAAAAAAACATTATTAACCCTAATATTAATATTAATATTAATAAAAATAAATCATGGTACTCACCCATGGTATTGAGAACCAATGGTATTGACCCATGGTATTCACATCAATGTAGCCTATTTAAAAGGGGGAATTAAACTAGCATAGATCCACCTTTACTCTGGATCTACTAAGCGCTAAGAGAGATCAAATATCTTGATATGCAAACTAGAATAGAGTGAAAAAGGATTTGATCCCTCTTGGCACTTGGTAGATCCAAAGTAAATGACAACATTTTACAAGAAAATTTTACATCTAATTTTAGCTTTGGGGGCACTACCCTCGATCCCCTATTGTCGTTGTTGCCGCCCCCTCTCCCCGCCGAATCCCACTAACAGTGCACATAAACGGGCGGCATTGCTGCCACATTACGAAATGGGGTCCAAGGCGGTGATACATCTAAATAAGGAATATAATTAGGCTCCACACCCAACAATTGTGAAGACGAAAAAGAAAAAGATCAAGAAATTTCAAAAGAAGAGGATATACACCATGGACCAATCCCAAAGAAATAAGAAATGAATCCGACCATATCTTGTAATGCACTGGTAGGAATTACCACTCCTCAAACTCTCGAGCTAGAAGCACATATCAAGAAGAAAAAGGATAACCTTACTTTCACATAGAATCAAATGAAACAATAGGAAGATCAACATTGCAGTGAAAGAACTTTTGATATAGGCAACTAGGAATTTTTACGAATACAAACATACAAAAAAATGTCCATCAAGCAAGCTAAGAAGGACAATAAATTATCACCAAGGTACTATGATCCTTACAAGGTGCTACAAAATATTGGTACTATGGCATACAAATGAGCTTCCTACATCTTCCTGAGTACCACTAGTTTTCCATGTTTCATTCTTAGAGAAGGTTATAGGTGACAAGCTCCTAGTTCAAACAATATTGTCGAAACTTGAAGAGGAAGGAAAAATCATATTAGAACATGAGGAAGTCACAGAAACAAGAACCCTACAGCTACGAAATCGATCAATTTGAAAGTATCTCATCAAGTGGAAGAACTTAGCTGCTGAAGATTCCACATGGGAGGGCTAGAATTTTATACAGAAGCATCCAGAACTACTCAAGCATTGATGATAACACTTTTTGAAGGAGCAGGGCATGTTAGGTCCCTATACTACTAGTGTGACCCATTATTGTTATTAATGCAACCCCCTTAGTATAAATTTTTTCCCATGTAATCCCTATATTGTCATTATTGTGCCCCATAGAAGCCCACTATTGTTATTGTTGTGCCCTTACATTATTATTGTTATGTAGATTCTCATTATATTATGACCCCTGAGACTCCTATATATAGAAATG
Source organism: Pinus taeda (assembly GCA_000404065.3). Lineage (NCBI taxonomy): Eukaryota > Viridiplantae > Streptophyta > Pinopsida > Pinales > Pinaceae > Pinus > Pinus taeda. Next base: position 177,582 of record APFE030330429.1, read on the forward strand.
AGGTCTTGTCATTTGTATCATCCAATAATTATTCATTTGTGTAATGTAAAAGAGGTTTCCCCCTCGAAGAGGATGATTTTGAGGTCGTTGATCTATCTTCTCTTATATTTTATGAGTTGGTTTGATAAGAGATCAATTTTCAATCATGGAAAGATAACTACAATTCATCTATAAAGTCACAAAATGCAACATTGATGTTTAGCTAACAAAGTTAAAGGAGAAATATGGATCATGTTTTCCTTTTTATTATTACAATCATAATAGAATAACAAAATTAAAACAATGTTTTTTTTTAAATATTCTATTAATAATCTAAAATTTTCATAATTATCTGCTAAGTTGAATGGTTAGATAATTGAACAAAAGTGAGGTGTTATAGATTGAAGTTGCACAACGACATTATTAGTCTTTATGGAGATGGTATAATGGCGTGGATTCATGCCATCATTTACAAACACCCTTTTAGCCTTTATATTAAATCCAACTACCAATGGAGGTTAGTTATATCCAAAAGGAATTACGCGAGAAACGAGAACTTGCAAACATAAAAATGCTTGCAATTGATTTTCCATAGTATTTGTATACCTAACTAGCTCATTGAATTCATTGTTGAACCTACAAACTGGCACATCAAATTGAATAATGAACCTACATCACTACACATAGAATTAGAGGCAGTGATGTGTGATGCTAAAGAATGACCTATAAAAATTAATATTGCAAATGGATGTGACCCAAGAGCACGACTTGCCAAATTGGCATGTAATTTCCTTTAATGAAATTTAATTTGATGAAAAATAAACACTTTTTTGTTACCAATAATATAAATCTTAATCTTAATCTCTACAGTCCAGTATGGGGTAGCTCTCTGATGTGGATGGTTACCAAAATTGATGTGGTAGTCTAGAATTAGACTAATGGTTCGCTTAAAAACCAATTGATTGTGCGTTAAACATATTTTGTACGTGTATTCCCTCCTGAGGGTCCCGCTTGTCTGACCAATCACCATCGGTCCCAATTTGACTTTTCCACTCCGGAGTGCTTCAATTTGCATCGTTGATTCATTTTCCCAATCCTACGGATATCACGACATATCACGCACCAACTAGCCCAACCGATCTCCACCATCGATTTATCTTGTCCGATCCAACGGCTACCGCGCAATATTGCACGTTGTCTAGCATGATCAATATCAGGTCGAGAGTGCGTGAGAAAAGTGGTTTTCCTATGCTATGTGTCACCATCTTAGGTTAATCGTGTGAATTTGAGAAATACCATTTAACATTCTTTAAGCGTGTGAGATATCGATAACCACTTGGAATATTGCTCACATGCTTAATACACGCTATTAATAAATAACAATGGTTTAGCTCTTAAGCCTAGAATAACCCTTAATGCTAATCGACTATTACTTATCAATAAAATGCATAAACATAAAATAATACCAGATGAGGGTCCAGAACACAGATTGAAGAGAAATTCTACACCAAGAATAACACCCAACACCACACTTAATCAATTATTCAATAACATAGAAATTACAGAGTCTTGGCCATTTTTCACTCACAAACCCTATCTCTCTCTCTCTCTCAATTTCTTACTCACTCTTCTATTCCATCCAATCTCTCTCATTACATTTTTTCCTTTCTTTTATGGATCAAATCCTAACCTAACAAAATTGACAACTCAATCTCTATTTTTATCAGTTCAACTATTAAATCCCTATTCTTAAGCTCTTATACACACCTAGCCTAACACTTTTCTCATGTTATAAAAATAATACAATGACTTAATGGTTACAATAATTGAAGTAAAGACTATTAAATCCATATACTCAAGCTCTGATACACAACTATCCTAACACTTATCTCTTGTTCTAATAATAATACAATGATTTAATTGTTACAATAATTGAAGTAAAGATATAATGTCCCTAGAAAGCTGTAAATATTTTATTTACCACAGTAAGAACAAACTGAATAATTATTGTTATTACTTGTCTGAGTTGTACAATATTGTTAGTTGCTTTTTTTTAGAATCTACTTGGATAATCCACAGTTTTCATTTTTGCTTTGCCAACGTTTCGAGTCTAGACCAAGACTCATCATTAGGACTTGATTTACAAAGGAGAGAGAACAATATTGATAAATAAAGTTATGGTTGAGATTTCAAGAATGAGCCGACCAGTCTAATGATTTGAATATTGTTGGTTATTGAAAATGAGAAATGATTTGAGTATTAGTATATCTTGTAAATTCTCATGGAAGGAAGTTGAAAAAGGTAGTTGCCAGCAAAACCCTAACTACCTCCCCTAACTGTGAAATGCTTCCAAAGAAAAGGAAGTGGGGGGAGGAAAAACTATGCTGAAATGTCTGGCGGTAAGGGGAAAAATTGCTATGTCTGGTGATGACCATATAGCATAAGCACTGTGCGTGAGCAACTTGCAGAAGACAAAGGTCTTGTGAGCAAGCTAGGGGGGGATATTTAGTCCTGAAAGACAAATCTGACAGCCGGGAAGATGACTAGCAGCAGAAAACAGAGGTGACCTCTACCATTGGAGTTCTTTGCTTTAAACCAACTCAAGTAAGAGGTACCTTCTGGAAAATTAAAATGTTGCACAAAACTAAATTATGTGTCTTTTACTATGAATGAAGAGATGTAGAGGAGCACCTAGGCTGAAGTGATACTTGGAAATATTTATAGTAGGGTTATTGTTTGTACTTTATCTACCGAAAACCAAAACAATAGAGTTGGAACCAACTGGTTACCTTAAGTATTAGTAGTCTTTTACAGTAGAGTTAATAATTGTCGGAGCAGGATAATTTCCTGTAATCTGGAACATACTAGCTGTATAATTAATATTTGTATAGGTCTTTCAATGCTGGAAAATTGATTATAGTAGAACCACTGTTGTAATGAACTGGTAAACAATTTATTTGTTGATTATGTAAGATCTTAGAACTACAAATTAGAAATTTGATCAAGAATGCTAAGAATGCTAGTACCCAAAAGAGGCAAAGAGTAAAACCCACGGGTTAGGTAACCCCATATTAAACCCCAGAGAGCTGAGGAATGATGCCATAAGAGGGGTCAATATAGCAGGGGTTATAAGGTAGATGCCCTAAAGTAGATACCCTAAAGTCGCATTGGGCTAGCATACCAGGGAGTGGACTATTAAATAAACTCTAAAACTCCTCCAGGTCTTCCTAAACCCTATGTGGGAGTGAAACCCCATAGTATTAACACCGAAAAAAAAAATCATTGAACAAGTTAACTAAAAGTACTAGATATTAAATAGAAAAGCAGAGAACTATAGAAATCATATTCTTGAAAATGGGAATTACCAAATCGATCCAAACTTAGAGACACGTAATTTGAAAGAAATGAAATTAAGTGAAACCTTGACTTGGGGTTTCCACAGCAAATTCTATCCATTCCAAATAGTACTAAAATTGTGAACAAGAATATCATGGATAGATCAAGGAATAGAAAACATATGTCATTCATACATTGAACCAGACTTCAATTTACATTCCATATAACATATAACATTCATACATCGAACTAGACTTCAATTTACATTCCATATGGAACTAGAATCATAGGACATAAGTAAAAATGTAAACGGCTTCGAACCCCAAGAAGTCGGCCAAATTAGATTAACAGGTCTTAATTAGAGAGACGTAATTCTTTCACAAAAAACTTAACATGGAAATTATGTCGGTGCTGCGATAGTCTCAAGACCTGCATCCGGTTAATAAAATCCCTGATTATACAGAGGAAATATCTGTGCTTACATCTTAGAACAAATGTAGGCATTTTCCTAATAACTATTAACTAATAACTGTGCAATGAGATCTCGTTTTTACTTCAAAACCAAAAAAAGAAAATCTTGTAATAGTCAAGAGAACTGAAGCTCTAGCCTCAAGCAACCAAAGAGTTCCTTCTCTGTCAAACAAGCACTAGGCTGGAGATAAACCTTACTCATAAACCCTCGGGCGTCAAAAAACATGCAAGGGAACCACCTTGTTGGGTTGTGTTACATTCTTTCCACGACTAGCCCACGTAGTTACCTAGGGGGTTAGAAGGGGGGCAGAGCCCCCCTTTGTTGCACCGATTGTGTAGCCGGGGGGGTGTCATAGGGGGTTTGAGGCAGACCCACCTATGGTTTTGGTATTAGAGTTGTTTCTGGCTTCAAGGGGATGCCTTTATTCCTGAGGGGTTTCACTCGGGCCTGTGGTAGACCCTGTTCAGTGGGAGATCTAGGAGATCGATTCTAGTGGTGAAAGAAGATGATGAGCAGTGGAAAGATAGAGCTTGAGAAATTTAATGGTCATAGTTTTTATTTGTGGAAAATCAAGATGGAGGATCTGTTGGTGGATAAAGATCAGTGTATCATGGTAGATCCGGTTACTAAACTAACAGGAGTGTCCGATGAAGAATGGAAGAAGTTGGATCGGAAGGCAAAGAGAACAATATGATTGTGTGTCTCAGATTCAATATTGTTGAATGTATTAGGGGAAGCTACAGTGAAGGCTTTGTGGGACAAGTTAGGGACCTTGTACCAATCTAAGTCTCTGGTGAATAAGCTATTCATGTGGAAAAAGATGTATAATTTGAGGATGAAAGATGGAGACTCGGTGACAGAGCATCTGAATGCATTTAATACTATGGTAAGTCAGTTAGCATCTATTGATATTAAAATTTCAGATGAAGATAAGTGCATCATTTTGTTGTGTTCTCTACTAGATTTGTTGGATAGTCTGGTTATTGCAATTGGTAGGAATGCAACTGCCTTGTTGTTTGATGAAATAGTCTCATCCTTGCTGATGGAGGAGATGAGACAGAAAAATATGGAGAGCTAGAATGGTGATGCCTTGTCTGTACGAGGACGGTCCTAGAACAGAAACAAAAATAAGTCTAAATCTAGAGGGAGATCTAAATCTAGAGGGAGATCTAAATCTAGAGGGAGATCTAAATCTCTAGGAAAACCTGTAAAGGTAGTGTGCTAGAAATGCAGAAAGGAAGGGCACTACAAAAGGGTTTGTAAATATGAAGCTCCTGATAAAGGAAAGGGATCTGATGATGCTCCTTTTGCAAAGGTGAAAACCACCTCAAATGAAGGTGGGGATGTGTACTTGGCTTGTTCAAGTACGCATGTAGGTCATGAGGCATGTTTAATTGACTCATGTGCATCCTTTCACTTCACTCCCCATAGAGAGTGGTTCTGCGAGTATGAGAAATATGATGGTGGTGATGTCTTCTTAGGGGATGATAGGAAGGTTGGAATCATTGGTCGCAGAAAAGTAAAGTTGATGTTGCAAGGTGGAAGGGTTAGAGCACTTCCGAGTGTTCTGCATATTCCTACATTGGCCAGAAATATGATTTCTGTAAGCAAGCTAGATGATGCAGGTGTAAAAATAGTGTTCGAGAAGGATACTTGCAAAATGGTTGGGGGAGCACTGGTATTGATGTGGGGAGTTCGAATTGCAACCCTGTACAAGCTACAAGGTAGCATTGTTATTGTTGGATGCAACAGTTCTGTGGTTCCTGAAAGTGGAGCAGAAAATATAGTGGTCTTTGGAGAGAAGACCATGTTGTGGCATCAAAGGCTTGGACATATTAGAGAGAAGGGCCCTCGAATGCTTCATGGCAAAGGTATGGTAGAATTTATGAGTAATAGCTCTCTGGATTTTGATTTCTGTGAAAATTGTGTATATGGGAAGCAGAATCAGGTGAGTTTCCCCTCTGGTACTAAGAGGGCCAAACAGATATTAGAACTTGCGCACAGTGATGTGTTTGGACCTGTGAAGGTTCTATCACTGGGTAAGTCTATGTACTATGTATCATTATAGATGACTTCTCAAGGAATACATGGATATATTTCCTTAAGAAGAAATCTAAATCCTTTGATAGGTTTAAAGAATTTAAGGCTCTCGTGGAAAATCAAACAGAGAAGAATATAAAGGTGCTGAGGACAGATAACGGTGGAGAGTTTTGCAGCAAGGGATTTGAAGAATTCTGTAAGAGGTGTGGTATATCATGACAAAACACTACTCCATATACACCTCAGCAAAACGGAGTTGCAGAAAGAATGAATAAGATGTTGATGGAAAGGGCAAGAAGCATGCTCAGTGGTGCGAGGTTAGGACAAGAATTCTGGGTGGAGGCGGTGGATACAAGGACTTGGCTTCACCAGAAGTAAAGAAGATCACTGTATGTATTAAAAATTAATTGGTGACCATTTTATTTATCTAATCTTGTACGTTGATGATATGTTGCTGGTTGGAAATGACAAAGAAATTATCGAGGATTTGAAGACCCAATTATCCTCCAAATTCGACATGAAAGATCTTGGTGCAGCAAACTATATTTTGGACATGGAAATTAAAAGAGATCGGGTAAAGAGGAAGCTCTAGTTAAACCAAAGGAAGTATGTCGAGACAATACTGCAAAGGTTTAATATGCAGGATAGTAAACTGGTGCAGGTTCCTATTATTGTAGGTGTGAGGTTATCTGTTGAACAGTGTCCCAAGACATAAAAAGAGGAAGAGGACATGTCCCGTGTTCCATATGCAAGTGCAGTCGGTAGCCTAATGTATGCAATGTTCTGTACTAGACCAGAAATTGCACATGCAGTGGGAGTATTGAGCAGGTTTACGTCAAAACTAGGGAAGGAGCATCAGACAATAGTGAAGTGGGTTTTTAGGTATTTGCGTGGCACTAGTGATTATGGTTTGTGCTACCAAGGAAGATCATGATTGGACAGAACTTTGGATATTCATGGCTTTGTTGATGCAAAAACATGCGAGGGAACCACCTAACGTTCAAAATTGTAAACCTCGAACCTATAGCTGAGTCTCCTACAGATTAAAATGCACCACAATTCTTGTTAGCAACATAGCAACAATGGCAAGGAATAAACAATGAATTGTAAAAGAAAACATAACAGAGTCACATCTGTAAGCAACGCTTGCCTCGGGTACACTCGCAGGAGAGATAACCATAACCTAGTTTCTGAGAATCCTCCACCCAAATTGCAGCTCTGGATCGACAAACCAAACAAGCCTACAAGGGGAGACATTGAACCAGAGGAGGCACTGAGGAAAGAAAGAGTAAAATGAGGCACGTATTTCGCAAAGAGGGATGTGTAAACCCCCAGAAGGAGCCCAGTTGTAGGATCGTGAACCTAGGTCTTCCACCATCGATGAAACGAGAGACCCAAGATGTACAACTGTGGTAGGATAGGCTTGCCCATCCCACGTACTAGGATGGAGCAGGAAATTTAATGCCATAACCAAAATATCAACACTAATGTAAAGTTTAACAAGTTGTAAGTCGGGTTGAATCAGACAGCATGTATGCTTAGCACTGAGACTGTCAGTAAGCGATATGGTTTGGATTCCCATGGCACAGATAAAATTAATGAAGCCCAACAAATGATGGCACTTAAATCCAAAAATTGATAACCCATAATTTAATCAGAGATCATATCATATATATACAATTGTACTTACACACTAAAAAGTATATTATAGTGCTATAACAATTGAAACGTAGGTGTATATAAATAAAAGATTTTGTTTGATTATTCTTTTTACCATATGTATGATGTGGAGCCATGACAAATGGTATTAGAGACACGTTACCAAGCTGTGGCCTCTGGAAAATATACTATGTAAGAATAATTATTTATCGTGTTTATCTTTTTTCTTTCTTCTTGTTGTTAACCCACTAATTTGTTAAGAACAGGAAACAAGATGACAACTAATTATCAGGAGACCAGACAATGTTCCACACAGGAATGTGGCTAGTCTAGGACCCGCAATAGTCGTTGAAAGTAATCTTGAAATATGGGTTCAGTTAGGAGAGGAGGCCCGAAACACGAATCTTAAAATATTAGAGATAGTCCAAGAATTAAAGAATGAGATGGCCCACCTATGGGAGGACAATGGAAGATTAACTATGGAACATGAAAAAATAATGAAAAGCTTGTCTGACAAGCGGAATCAATGCTAGCCGAACCCCAGCCCTGAACAGCTACGATTGTTAGAAGAATAGGGCTACCACACGAATCAGGAAGAAACAAAAGGAGGGGAAGAGAATTGAGAGGAAAAGTCAGATAATGCCTCTGCACACCCAACATCAAAAAGGCAGTGGATAGAATTACAAGGGGAGTTTTGGAAAATAAAACCACCACTCTTCGATGGAGAGATGGAGGAGGCAGTCGAAGCTTGGTTGATTAACGTGAATAAATATTTCCAATTATATGAATATGATCACAACCTCAAAGCCCGGCTGGCCATTTTCCAATTGCAAGCGAAGGCCACTTTGTGGTGGGAGGAGCTCAAGATTGTATGAGGGGTAAGTGAACAAAATATAACTTGGTAAATGTTTCAAAAATATTTCAAGGAAAGATATTTGATTGGACGATTTTATGACAAGAAAGCAAGGGAATTCCATGACCTGCGGCTTGGACGACAAACAATGAATGAGTTTATCACCTGATTTACCTCATTACTCCATTATGTGCCTTACATATGAGAGGAAAAGGCTAAGGTACAATGGTTCGTCAGTATTTTACCCTTGGTGATGAGGGAAATAATTGAGTTTGATAACCCAAAAACAATGGATGATGTTATATGAAAGGCCAGGATATGTTATCAGCGAAGTAAGCAGAAAGGAGCAATTCTAGGAAAGAGGTTGGCTAACAAGAAAGGTAATAAGATTGATGTGGGCACTAAGGGAAATCGTGGCACTGTTAGAAAGAATTTTCCAAAGGGAAAAACAATAGGAATCTACATAAGAACCAACTCAAATTGAAGCCACCCACTGAATCCAGATTCAGCGAGCAATCTGGTAAAATTGATAATGAAGGGACTGTGAGACCTCCAGTACAATGTTGGGGATGTGGAGGGCCTCATTACGTTGAAAACTATCCTCATTGAAAATGTACTCAATAGGTTTCGAAGATCCATGAAGCATCTATGGTTGACAGCGTGGCGCAAAGTATACCAAAAATTAATGTCGCTCTCGAAGATCGTTAGGCAGAAAACCAGCCTACTATGGTGGAGCTTGAAGGTAAGATCTTTGACTATACTGTGACTGTTTTAATTGATCCTGGAGCTACATTACGCTATGTTAGTCCTAAGGTTGTGGAACAATGTAAATTACAAATTGTCAAGTTTAAAAATCCTTGGCTAGTACAGCTGGTAACAAGGGCAAAGACACGTGTGTTAGCTAAGGTCAATGACTGCCCATTGAAGATAGAAAGCTAGCCTATGATGGTAGATCTAAATGTATTTCCCCTTGGATCGTATGATGTGTTGATAGGCATGGAATGGTTGGAGAGAAGCTAGTCCATTATAAACTGTAAAACAAAAACTATCTGCTACAGGAATGAACTAGGAGAAAAGTAGGAGATGCAAGGTATTCTGAGGTTAGTGCAGATTCGACCAATAACCACCTCTCAGTTGGCAAAGTTTATCAGGAAAAGATTTCAGGTTTATGCCATTCAAGCTGGTTATGTCAACTCAAAAGACAAGACTGTCACCTTGGAAAGTATTCCAGTGGCACGAGAATTTGTAGATGTGTTCCCTGAAGAGATACCAGGACTGCTACCCAAGACAGACATAGACTTCATTATTAAATTGGTGCCAGGGGGCAGCCCTAGTATCCCGAGCTCCTTATCGAATGACCAGACCAGAATTATCAAAATTGAAAATGTAGTTGTAGGATCTGTTGGACAAAAATTACATCTGCCCCAGTGTGTCGCCCTAGGGAGCCCCTGTGCTGTTGGTTAAGAAGAAGGATGGACCCTTCGTATGTGCATGGACTATTGTCAATTGAATAAATTGACAATTAAGAATAAGTACCCTCTACCCTGTATTGATGAACTTTTTGATCAAGTAAAAGGGCTAACTGTATTCTCAAAAATTGATTTACGATCAGGATACCACCAGACCAGAATCAAAGAGGAAGACATACCCAAAACTTCCTTTAGAACTGGCTATGGACACTATGAGTTCGTGGTATTACCCTTTGGGTTAACCAACACCCCCGCGACCTTTATGTGCTTAATGAATAACATATTTCATCAGTATTTAAACAAGTTTGTGTTAATTTTTATTGACGATACACTGATATATTCCCGGAATATGGAGGAACACAAGGAACACCTCAGATTGGTATTGCTAACTCTCTAGGAACATCAATTATATGCCAAATATAACAAGTGTGACTTCTTTAAGGAACAAATTTAGTACTTGGAACATATATTCACTAAATATGGAATCGTTGTGGATCTCGAGAAGATAAGGTCCATAATGAAATGGCTAGTGTTGAAGGACGTAGCAGATATAAGATCCTTCATGGGATTAATAGGTTACTATAGGTGGTTTGTGGAAGGATTCTCGAGAGTGGCATATCCTATCACTTCCTTGCAGAAAAAGGGGAAAACTTTTAAATAGACTGGAGAATGCCAAAAAAGTTTGGAACAACTCAAACATCTGCTCACCACTGCACCTATATTAAGTATAGCATATCCAAGAAAGGACTATGTGGTGTGCACAGATGCGACTAAGGAAGGAGTAGGAGGAGTATTAATGCAGGAAGGTAAGGTAATCACCTATGAATTTAGGAAACTAAAGGAGCACGAGCAGAAATATTCCACTTATGATTTGGAGCTGCCAGCTATTATTCATGCTTTAAAGATCTTGCATCAGTATCTAATGGGAAAATGTTTTATGTGGATGACAGGCCATCACATCTTGACTAGTTACTTCAGCCTACCGTAAATGCTAGGCAGGCACACTGGGTAGATTTCCTATGCGGATTTGATTTCTAAATAAAACATCTGAAGGGGAAAGAAAAATGGGTAGCTGACGCTTTAAGTTGAAAAGTGCATTGCCCCTACAAAATTTCTTGTAGTGAGGGGCAGACTACTCTCAATGAGATGATTAAAAAGGCAGCAGAGCAAGATGACAATTATCAGCAAATAGGACAACAAGTTCAAAATCCAACCAATCATGAATATCAGCAAGGATATGTAATGGATGTTGTCGGTATGTTAAGATACAAAAGAGACTATATGTAGCCAACCAAAGAAACATTAAAAGTTTGATTTTTTAAATGAATTTCATAAGAGTCCGTATGCAGGACACCCAGGATACCAAAAGCTGATTACAGCACTCCGGAAGGAGTACTACTGGCCAGGTATGAAGAAAGAGGTAACAAAATATTTGACACGTTGCTTGGAATGCCAACAAGTCAAAATAGAGCATCAACACCCTACTGGGTTATTGCATCTGCTACCAATTTCGAAGTGGAAGTGGGAGACCATCTTTATGGATTTAATAACAGGATTACCCAAATCCAAGAGAAACAACAAGTCCATTATGGTGATGGTTGAAAAATTAAGCAAATCATCCCATTTTATACCAGTACAGTCCACTTTTAGAGTGGCACAGATTGCCAATATTGTTATGCAAAACATTTTTTAGGCTCACAGGTTACCAAAAACTATAATTTCTAACCATGATGTAAAATTTGCATCAGTCTTTTGGAGAACTCTATTTGAGGGATTGGGGACTCAATTAAATTTCATTACCACTTATCATCCTCAGACCGATGGACAAACAGAATGGGTGAATTAGGTTGTAGAAGATATGCTAAGATCATATGTGATGCAACAACCATCCAAGTGGGAAGACTATCTGCACTTGGTCAAGTTTGCGTACAACAATATCTATCATGTGCCTCTACAAATGACCTTTTTGAAGTGTTGTATGGACAAAAATGTTGCGCACCCTCCAGTTGGGGGGGACCAGAGGACAAGCTGATGCTGGGCCCCGAAATGCTTAAAGAGATGGAAGAAATGGTCAAGAAGGTATGATCCAATTTAAAGGCAGCCTAAGATAGGCAAAAGAACTTCGTCGACTGAAAGAGAAATTTTAGAGAATACCAAGTAGGAGATCATGTGTATGTGAGAATTCAAGCTAAAAGGAGTACATTACAATGGAGTGGGTGCGCCAAGATGGTACCCTGATTTTGTGGACCATTTCAAATCTGAACGAGAGTTGGGCCGGTGGCATACCAGCTCGCCCTGCCAAGTCATATTGGAGTCCACCACGTCTTCCATGTGTCAGTATTAAAAAAAGTATGTTTATGATCCTAAGCACGTAGTCAATTGGCATGAAATACATGCAAGAAATTATCTTAGATAGACCAATCAATTTTGTTGTTAAAGGAAAAACTGACTCAAGTATTGTGTTTTTCAGGTCGTTCCAGAAGGAGAATTCTTGGTAGAGTTGTTGAATATACTCGATCGGAGAGAAGTAATGCTGTGGAAATGAGCCATCATGCAGGTTAAAATGCAATGGCAACATTGGGCCAGGTAAGGCCACCTGGAAGGATGAACAACTCATGAGAGAAGCTTATCCAGGATTTTTTATGCCTAGAAAACATCATGATGATGTTTTATTTCAGGAAGGGGAGATGTAATGTCCCCAAAAAGCTATTAATATTTTATTTACCACAGTAAGAACAAACTGAATAATTATTTTTATTACTTGTTTGAGTTGAACAATATTGTTAATTATTGAAAATGAGAAATGATTTGAGTATTAACAGATTTTGTAACTTCTCATGGAAGGAAGTTCAAAAAGGCAGTTGCCGAAAAAAACTTAACTACCTCCCCTAACTCTGAAATGGTTCCAAGGAAAAGAAAGTGGGATGAGGAAATATCGTGCTAAAATGTCAGGCAGTAAGGGGAAAAATATCTAAGTCTGGTGATGACCAGATAGCATAAGCACTGTGTGTGAGAAACTTGTAGAAGACATAGGTCTTGTGAGCAAGCTAGGGGGAGATTTGGTCCCAAAAGACAAATCTCACGGATGGGAGGATGACTAGTAGCGGAAAATAGAGGTGATCTCTACGATTGGAGTTCTTTACTTTAATCCAACTCAGGTAAGAGGTACCTTCTAGAAAAATTAAACTGTTGCACAAAACTAAATTATGTGTCTTTTACTATGAAAGGAAAGAAGTAGAGGAGCGCCTAGGTTGAAGTGATACTTAGAAATATTAATAGGAGGGTTACTGTTTGTAATTTATCTATCAAAAACCAAAACAATAGAGTCGGAACAAACTGGTTACCTTAAGTATTAGTAATCTTTTCTAGTAGAGTTAATAATTGTCGGAGCGGGAGAATTTCCTGTAATCTGGAACATACTAGCTATATAATTATGATCTATACAGGTCTTTGAATGCTGAAAAATTGATTATAGTAGAACGACTATTGTAATGAATTGGTAAACAATTTCTCTATTGATTATGTAAAATATTAGAACTACAAATTAGAAATTTGATCAAGAATGCCAAGAATGCAAGTACCCAAAAGAGGTAAAGAGTAAAACCCACAGGTTAGGCAACCTTGGATTAAACCCCAGAGAGCCGAGGAATGATGCCCTAAGAGGGGTCGATATATCAGGGGTTATAAGGGTAGATATCGTAAAGCTACCCTGGGCTAGCGTACTAGGGAGTGGACTGTTAAATAAACTCTAAAACTTGGTGAGGTCTTCTTAAACCCTATGTGGGAGTGAAACCCCATAGTATTAACACCGAAAAAAGAAATCCTAGAATAAGTTAACTAAAAGTACCAGATATTAAATCGAAAAGCATAGAATTGTAGACATCACATTCTTGCAAATGGAAATTACCAAATAGATCTCAACTCAGAGCTGCATAATCTGAAAGAAATGAAACTAAGTGAAACCCTGACTCGAGGTTTCCATAACAAATTCTATCCATTCTAAACAATACTAAAATTGTGAACAGGAATATCATGGATAGATCAAGGAATAGCAAACATATATCATTCATACATTGAACCAGACTTCAATTTACATTCCATATGGAACCAAAATCATTGGACATATAGAAACACGTAAACGACTTCGAACCCCAAGAAGTCTGCCAAATTAGATTAACAAGTCTTAATCAGAGAGATGTAATTCTTTCATCAAAAACTTAACATGGAAACTATGTCGGTGTTTCCATAGTCTCAAGACCCACGACCGATTAATAAAATCCTTGATTATATAGAGGAAATGTTCGTGCTTACATCTCAGAACAACTGTAGGCATTCGCCTAATAACTATTGACTAATAACTGTGCAATGAGATCTTGTTCTTACTTCAAAACTAGAAAAATAAAGCTAGTAATACTTAGGAGACTTGAAACTCTAGCCTCAAGTAGCCAAAGAGTTCCTTCTGTGTGAAACAAGCACTAGGCCGGAGATGAACCTTACTCGAAAACCCTTGGGCATTGAAAAACATGCAAGGGAACCACCTTACGATCACAGTTGTAAACCTCGAACCTGTAGCCAAGTCTCCTACAGATTAAAATAGACCATAATTCTTGTTAGCAACAAAGCTACAATGGTAGGGAATAAACAAACAATTGTAAAAGAAAACATTACAGAGTCACATCTGTAAGCAACGCTTACTAGGGGTATACTCGGCAGAGAGAAAACCATAACCTAGTTTCTGAGAATCCTCCACCCGCATTGTAGCTCTGGATCAACAGACTGAGAAGGCCTGTGAGAGGAGAAGTGGAACCAGAGAAAGCATCGAGGAAGGAAAGAGTAAAATGCGGCACTCATTTCGTAAATAGGGATGTGTAAATCCCCAGAAGGAGCCCAACCGTAGGATCGTGAACCCAGGTCTTCCACCGTCGATGAAACGAGAGACCCAAGATGTGCAACTATAGTAGGTCAGGCCTGCCCATGCCACGTACTAGGACAGAGTAGTAAATTTAATGCCATAACCAAAATATCAACGCCAATGTAAAGTTTAGCAAGTTGTAAGCCGGGTTGAATCAGACAACATGAACGCTTAGCACTGAGATTGTCAGCAAGCAATATGGTTGGGATTCCCATGGCACAGATAAAATTAATGAAGCCCAACAAACAATGGAACTTAAATCCAAAAACCGATAACCCAGAATTTAATCAGAGATCATATTATATATATACGATTGAAGCATAGGTGTATATAAATAAAAAATTTGGTTTGATTATTTTTTTTTACCAAATGTATGATGTGCAGCCGTGACAAAAGATCAATTCAAGAGATCCAACCATCTCTTAAGAATTGATTTTGACCACTCAAGTCAATAAAATCCATCTGTTGTTAGCTACAACATGTGAAGATACGATCACATTGTTGGCTAAGTCGGGATGCTTGTGCATCAATATCACATGTAAATGTAAATGTACATGTAAATGTAAACTTAAACCTAAACTTAAACTTAAACATAAAGGTAAATGTAAACATTAACATTTTTAATCTTTAAACCCAATATAAATTTAAAATATAAAGAAGTTTATGAACTTAAAAAAAATAAGTATGATAAATAAATAAAAATGTAAATAAAATAGAGATATTGTAAATAAATAACTCCTCTTTTTATACTTACTCCAAATGTATGGTAAATAAATAAAAATATAAATAAACTTGATGTATGGTAAATAAATATAACCTCTTTTTATATTTAGTCCATAAATTTCTTTATATTTAAAGAAGACTAGAAAATGAGGTTTTATTTAGGTGAAGCCCTATGGGCCAATGTAATATCCCTAGAATATTGTAAATACTTTATTTACCATAGTTAAAAAAAAAAAAAACTAAAGGATGATGGTTATTATCTGTTGCATAAATTAATATTTTTATATTAGTGAATGAAAATGACAAATGGTTTCCTAGTAACAGGGATATCATGTAACTTCTAAGGATGGAAGTTAATATAAAAAAACAGTTGCAAAACCCTAACTACCCCCCTAACCGTGGATGGATTCCAGGAAAAGGAAGGGAAGGGGGAAAACTGTCTTGTAAGGGACATGCAGTGAGTAAAAAGCAAAAATATCTTACTATGTCTGGTGATGATCAGATGGTAAGGTCGCAAACCGTGAGGAACTTGTAAAAGACTGTTTGTCTTTGAGCAAGCTAGGGGGAGATTTGGTCCGGAAAGACAATCTCATGGTCGGGTGGTTTGACTAGCTGCAAAAACAGAGATGACCTCTTCCTCTGGAGTTACTTATTGGGAGCAACATAGGTATGAGGCAACAAACAAGACTGTACCACTATCTGAACTGAAATTAGAAGTGTTTATCTCTGCAAGCTATAGTTTCCTAGGGTTATAACCAGAAAAATTACAGTAAGATAAGATATTTCTATATATTCAGGACCTTTAATTCTGGAAGGGCATAAGTAGTGGTAAGTTGTCAAGAAGGGAGTTAATCTCAGTTTAGAGTTTAATTTAACCGTCTCTGTTTTAGATAATTTTCTTCATATTAGAAACTAAGACTCGTTTTAGTTGAACACTTGCGTCATCAACAATTGTTAGGGTGCTGGCAGAATGTTTCTATTGCGAAGAAAACATATAATTTTTATTAACCAGTTCCATGCATTAGGGAAACGAAAAAAATAAGACCATAGGGAGGCAAACGAATTAGGTTGTCTCGTCTAATGAACTATTATATATCAACACTGTAGGAAAACTTGTGCACATTATAGTTAGTCCTGAGAAAATAAAAGAAAGCAAGAAATTTACTCATACGCACAACTAATTCAAGAACTAATATTAGATTGCTCATTTGTAATATTCTAAGGCTAAACATTTTAATAGAAACAAAACAAAGAAGGAGATGCTATTAGTTTCCTCGTCTGCGAGCAACCTTAAAGACCACAACTAACCGATAACAGAGTTTGTTGTAAGACCATAGAGTACTGCAATGCATGCCTCTCCTGTTGTTATCAAAAGATAGGGATAGAGAAAATAATATTTTCTGGAGCTGTCAACAAATCCAGGGTGCAGCAGGTTGTCTGCGTCGTGGTCAAGGTTTGAGCCACGATTGAACCCAAGAGACCCAGAAATTCGAAGCATAACAATGAAACCTTGGTTGGGTCATGTCTAAAACCCTCTAGTAATAAAACTCTCAAATGATAAGAACAAAAAACGAATAGAACATAAGAATGTCGGGAGGGATCTTAAGGCTGCGACGCTGAGGGAAAGGGCACTGACCTATTCAACCAGAAGCTTACGCAATAGTGGAATCATGATCAAAACCCAAGTGTTGGTTGCATAGGTCTCCAAAACTGAATTCTTATTTAAATGTTAAAAATGCAATACAGAGCTAAACGTTGGTCAAGGCCACTTCTCAACAAAGAGAAACTATATATAATTTCAACGCAAGTGAGTCCACGAACCCAAATAGTCTATAAACATATATATAAACTATCGTGCCTACTTAAAAAATTGAACCACCACAGCTTTACATCACAATAGTAAAGAGGGTTTGGTGTAATGAGCATAATAAGCATAGTTATGCAACAAGATAATCAAAATTACAAAGGCCAAGCAATATAACAGATTCTCAAACTGGATGCCCAATTTCCATTACAAATAATAAACAGGAGTTTATAAATGCCATTTAATAGAAAGCTCTGAGCTCGTGAGGGGATGCATCACCCTTCACACAATTTAAAATAGAAAATAATTCCTAGAAGGATAGTCCCTTCGATGGGCACGGGAAAGACCTCCTAAACCCATAACTTAAACTCTTTAGCCGAGGGCTTCGGGCTGGAGGACGTTTTCATACTAAGCACCCTTGGTGACATAGGAGGAGGGTTTCCATCAGATCAGGCTAGGTAAGCTCATGAGGATCGTCGACCAACCTGCATGAAGGTAAAGCCACGATAAACATGGTCAGGTGATTGTTGACATTAACGAAGACTGCGGTAGGAAAATTAGGAAAAATTACTTATCAACTTGATAATGACTTACCCGGGAGGATTTAAGTCACCATTTGTAGGAGAATCTCTTTTTGGAACTGTAGGAAGCCCTCGAATACTAGTTCAATCTTCCGATAGCGTGAAACCCTCGTAAATGAGTCATGATTCATGTAGTGGAAATTGAGTAGTGCTAAGCTAAATGAAATAGAAAGAATAACTCTGCTAACATCCAATTACCTGTAGGATTTGGGTACCAATTATGCCAGAAATTTGAATAAATATCTAGTAGGCCAGCTCTCTAGAGCTGCAAACACATGGATGGAGCTAGAGCAGGCTCCGCAAGGTGCTGCCCAACCAAATGAGCACCATCGCAGTGCATCCAGGAGTATAGGTCATAACCCGTGACTGTAGCCACCGTTCGATTGCGAAGGACAATCCTCATCGTTGATGAGACAGGATTATCCAAGTGGGTGATGAGACTGGTTTGCCTGCCCGGTCACATACAGGACAGACTGGGCAGTGTTAATTTCACTCGTAACAGATAAGGCAAGCCATGTGATGGCAAAAGTAAAAGGAAAACGTTAGCACCTGTTTGATTGTCGCATGGATTAACATGCATAAAACCAAAATAATGGATTAAATGTGTTATTAATGCTAGTACATTGGTGGTACATTAAATCTGGAGCCACATGCAAGTCAGTGCACAGTGGTGGGAAACTATATAGTTTCAATAGTTTCTATATATATTTATGCCATGTAAATTCCAATAAAACAAATAAAAAAAATTAAATTAGGTGTGGAGTCATTACAAGTGGTATCGAAGCCGAGTTTCAAAAAATATGGCCTCTGGAGGAAAAGAATAGCAAAGACAGATAAAGTGAAATCATTTTGTTACCAGTTCTATTTTTCGTGTTTTTGTTAAAAAAAAAAACAGTTAATGCATTAACCCTCGCTTTGTTACTTTTCCTTATGTTAAGCACAGAGAAAACAGAAGACCACCAATATGAGAAGAGAAAACAGTGTCTCACATAGGTTTGTGGCAAGTCAGGGACCTGTAATAGGCCCTGAAAATAACCTAGAATTATGGGTACATCTTGGAGAAGAGGCTCGGAATACGAATCTTGCAATACTAGAGACAGTACAAGAGTTGAAAAATGAAATGGCCCGATTGTGGGAAGATAACGCAAGGTTAACCTTGGAGCATGAAAGGATTATAAAGAGCCTATCTGACAAGCAAAATCAGCAACCACTAAATCCTAGTGCTGAGCAGCAATGGGTGTCTGAGGAGCGAAATCACCACACATGACCCAAAGAGTCAGAAGGAATGGAGGAGGAATGAGAAGAACGATCTAATAATGCTTCCAAGCAACAAACCTAAAAAAGGCAACATATAGAGTTGCAAGGGGAATTCCGCAAGATCAAACCACCACACTTTGATGGGGAATTGGAGGAAGTAGTCGAGGCATGGTTGATTAATATGAATAAATACTTCCAACTATATGAGTATGATCACAACCTCAAGGCACGATTGGCCATTTTCCAATTGCAGGGAAAAGCCACCCTGTGGTGGGAACAAGTTAAAATTGTAAGAGAAGTAAGCAAACAGAACATAACTTGGGAAAAATTTCAGATATACCTTAAGGAAAGATACCTGACCGAGCATTTCTATGACAAGAAGGCAAGAGAATTCCATGATTTTTGGCTGGGACAGCAAACCATGGATGAGTTTATTACTCATTTTACTTCATTACTTTGTTACATGCCTTATATTCGAGAGGAAAAGGTTAAAGTACAGAGGTTCATCAGTAGTTTACCTTTGAGCATGAGGGAAAGAATTGAATTTGACAATCCAAAGGCAATCAATGAAGTAATACGTAAAGCTAGGATTTGTTACCAGCAAAGTAAACAAAAGGGAGAAATTCTGAGTAAAAAATGGAATGATAAGAGAACTAGTAAATTGACTGGAAATAATAAAGGGAATCGTGGTAGTGGTAACAAGGGTTTCGCCAAGAGGCAAAACAATAGAAATTTACAGAAGAACTCGCTTAGATCAAAGCCTACTAATGAGTCCAGAATTAGCAAACAACCGGGAAATATGGATAGTGAAGGGACAACTAGGCCTCCGGTGCAATGTTGGGGCTGTGGTGGGCCTCATTACGTTAAAAATTGCCCTCAAAAAAAGGGAACCGAACAGGTTTCCCAAATCCATGAAGCATCTACAGTTGGCGACGTAGGATGGAGTTTACCAAGGATTAATGCTACCTTGGAAGATCATTAGGTGGAGTACCAGCCGACCATGGTAGAATTTGAAGGTAAGATCTCAGACCTTGTTGTAACAATTTTAATTGATCTTGGAGCTACATTAAGTTATATTAGTCCTAAGGTTGTGGAGAATTGTAGATTGGAACCCATTAAATTTAAGGACCCTTGGCTAGTATAGCTGGCTACATGGGCAAAGAGATGAGTGCTTGCTAAAGTCAATAACTGCCCTTTAAAGATAGCCGAAAAACTAGTGATGGCAGATTTAAATGTGCTTCCTCTTGCTTCATATGATGTACTAATTGGTATGGACTAGTCAGAAAAACACTGGTCCATAGTTAACTGTAAAACAAAAACCATTTATTACAAGGATGAGCTTGGGGCAAGGCAGGAGATGGAAGGAATTAAGCAACCCGTATAGATTCGGGCAATAACTGCCTCTCAATTAGCAAAATGCATTAGGAAGGGATGTCATATTTATGCCATCCAAGTGGGCTATGCTAACTCAAAAAATAAAATAGCCATATTCGAAAACATTCCTGTGACTCAAGAATTTGCTGATGTGTTTCCGGAAGAGATTCCCGCACTGCCACGTAAGAGGGACATAGACTTTACTATCGAATTAGTGCCAGGGGCAGCCTCGGTATCCTGAGCACCCTATAGAATGAGCACACCAGAATTGATGGAGAGAAATATGCAATTACAGGAGCTGTTGGACAAAAACTACATTCGCCCCAGTGTGTCTCCCTGGGGAACCCCGGTATTGTTCGTTAAGAAAAAGGATGGGACCCTTCGCATGTGTATGGACTACCGTCAAGTGAGAAAATTGACAATCAATAATAAGTATCCTCTACCCCGTATTGATGAACTTTTTGATCAGGTAAAAAGAGCAGCGGTATTCTCCAAGATTGATTTGCGATTAGGGTATCACCAAATCAGGATCAAAGAAGAAGACATAGCTGAAACTTCTTTTAGAACACGATATGGTCATTATGAGTTTGTGGTGCTACCATTTGGGTTAACCAACACCCCCGCAACCTTTATGTGTTTAATGAACAACATATTACATCAGTATCTAGATAAGTTTGTGCTGATTTTTATTGATGATATACTGATATATTCCCGAACTATGGAAGAGCATAAGGAGCATCTCAAATTGGTAATACAAACCCTCCAAGGGCACTAGTTATATGCCAAGTTTAGAAAGGGTGAGTTATTTAAGGAACAAATACAATATTTGGGACATATAATCACTAAGGAAGGCATCGCGGTAGATCCCAAAAAGATAAGGACAATAATGGAATGGCCAGTACCTAAGGATGTGGCATACATCAGATGATTCATGGGATTAGTAGGTTACTACATATGGTTTGTAGAAGGATTCTTGAGAGTATCTTATCCTATCACTTCCTTATAGAAAAAGGGAAGAACTTTTATATGGACCCCAAAATGCCAAAAGAGTTTTGAGCCACTTAAGCATCTGCTCACCACCGCACCCATTGTAATCATAACCGATCCTAGTAAGGAATATGTGGTGTGCATGGACGCAAGCAAGGAAGGGGTAAGAGGTGTGTTGATGCAATAAGGGAAGGTAATTGCTTACGAGTCAAGGAAATTCAAAGAACATAAACATAAATATTCCACTTATGACCTGGAGTTGACAGTCGTCATCCATGCATTAAAAATATGTTGAGATTATCTTATTGGAAGGAAATTTTTATTGTTGACAGACCACCATAGTCTAATCAAATATTTTAGCCAGCCCACCTTAAACACTAGGCAAGCACAATGGGTGGATTTCCTAAGTGGTTTTGATTTCAAGATCAAGCATTTGAAAGGGAAAGAGAACTGGGTGGCGGATGCTTTAAGTCCAAAAATACAATGTCTGTATGAGATTTCTTGTAGTGAAGGGAAACCCACCTTTGAAGGAATGATTAAGAAGGCAGCAGAACAAGACATCACATATCAACAAATGAAACAACAAGTACAACATTCAACCAACAAAGAAAACCAACAAGCTTATGCTATGGGTGTTGTTGGAATGCTGTATTATTAGAAAAGGTTGTATGTACCTAATCAAAATAGTATTAAGAATCTGATCTTGGATGAATTTCATAAAAGTCATTATGCTGGGCACCGGGGGTATCAGAAAATGATCACTGCACTCCGAAAAGAATATTACTGGTTGGGTATGAAGAAGGATGTGGCTGAGTATTTGGCACAGTGTTTGGAGTGCCAACAAATTAAAGCAGAACACCAACACCCGGCGGGGTTATTACAACCATTACCCATTCCAAAATGGAAGTGGGAATCCATTTCTATGGACTTCATAACAGGATTGCCTAAGACAATAAAAAATAACGACTCCATCATGGTGGTGGTAGACAAATTAAGTAAATCAACACATTTTATATCTGTGCAATCTACATATAGAGATTTATAGATTGCCCATATTTTTATGCAGAATGTATTTAGGTTGCATGGGCTACCAAAGACAATAATTTTAGACCGAGATGTAAAATTCACATCGGTATTTTGGAAAAAATTGTTTGCAGAATTGGGGACTCAGCTGAATTTTAGTACAACATATCACCTCGGACTGATGGACAAACAAAATGGGTAAACTAGGTGGTGGAATACATGTTAAGGGCATATGTAATGCAACAAACAACTAAGTGGGAAGATTATCTGCACTTGGTTGAGTTTGTGTACAATAATAGCTCTCATACTTCATTGCAAATGAGCCCTTTTGAAGTTTTGTATGGGCAGAAGTGTCGCACGCCCTCAAGCTAGGGTGGACTAGAAAACAAATTGATGTTAGGGCCCAAAATGCTTAAGGAAATGGAGGAAATGGTTAAGAAGGTATGGTCTAAATTAAAAGTTGCTCAGGATAGGAAAAAGTACTTTGCTGACCGGAAAAGGAGGTTTAAAGAGTACCAAGTCGATGATCATGTGTATGTGAGAATTTGAGCAAAAAGGAGCACATTGCAATGGAGTGGGTGTGCTAAGTTAGCACCTCAATTTTGTGGACCATTCCAGGTCTTAGCAAGAATTTGGCTGGTGTCTTACTAGCTCGCTCTGCCAAGTCACATATGAGTCCACAATGTCATTCATGTCTCCGTGTTAAAAAAATATGTTTATGATCCTAAACATGTAATCAGATGGCAGGATATACAGGTGAGAATTATCTCCAATAGATCAGTCTAAATGTTTTCTTTTAAAAGAAACTAATTTAGGATGTTGCATGTTGCAGGTCGAATCGGAAGGAGAAATCTTGGTCAAACCGCTGAACATCCTCGACTAGAGAGAAGTAATGCTATGGAAGTGAGCTATTACCCAAGTTAAAGTGTAGTGGAAACACTTTGGGCCTGATGAGGCCACCTAGGAAGATGAAGAACTCATGAAACAGGCTTACCTCGGGTTGTTCATAACTGAAGTACATCGGGACGATGTCTAATTCCAGGAGGGGGAGACGTAATATCCCTGGGATATTGTAAATACTTTATTTACCATAGTTAAAAAAAACAAACTGAAGGATGATGGTTATTATTTGTTGCATAAATTAATATTTTTATATTAGTGAATGAAAATGAGAAGTGATTTCCTAGTAACAGGAATATCATGTAACTTCTGAGGAGGGAAGTTAATATAAAAAAAAAAAATAGTTGCAAAACCCGAACTACCCCCCTAACTGTGGATGGCTTCCAAGAAAAGGAAGGGAGGGGGGGAGCTGTGTTGTAAGGTACATGTAGTGAGGAAAAATGGAAAAGAGCTTACTATGTTTGGTGATGATCAGATGGTTAGGGTGGAGAGTGCGAGCAGCTTGTAAAAGATTGTTTGTCTTTGAGCAAGCTAGGGGGGAGATTTGGTCCGGAAAGACAATCTCATGGTCGGGTGGTTTGACTAGCCGCAGAAACATAGGTGACCTCTTCCTCTGGAGTTACTTATTGGGAGCACCATAGGAATGAGGCACCAACCAAGACTGCACCACTATCTAAACTGAAATTAGAAGTGTTTGTCTCTATAAGCTACAGTTTCTTAGGGTTATAACCAGAATAAATATAGTAAGGTCAGATATTTCTATATATTCAGGACCTTTAATTCTAGAAGGGCATAAGTAGTGGTAAGTTGTCAAGAAGAGAGTTAATCTCAGTTTAGATTTTAATTTAACCATCTCTGCTTTAGATAATATTCTTCATATTGGAAACTAAGATTCGTTTTAGTTGAGCACTTGCATTATCAACAGTTGTTAGGGTGATGGCAGAATGTTTCTGTTGCGAGGAAAACATATAATGTTTATTAACCAGTTCCATGCATTAGGGAAATGAAAAGAAATAAGACCATAGGAAGGCGAATGAATTAGGCTATCTAGTCTAATGAACTATTATATATCAACACTATAGGAAAACTTGTGCACATTATAGTCAGTCCTGAGAAAATAAAAGAAAGCAAGAAATTTACTCATACACAGGACTAGTTCAAGAACTGATATTAGATGGCTCATTTGCAATATTCTAAGGCTAAACTTCTTAATAGAAACAAAACAAATAAGGATATTGTATCACTTGCCTTGTCCATGAGCAACCTTAAAGACCACAACTAAATGATAACACAGTTTGCGGTAAGATCATAAAGTACTGCAATGCATGCCTCTCCTATTGTTATCAAAAGATAGGGATAGATCCAACAATATGTTTTGGAGCCATCAACAAATCTGGGGTGCAGTAGGTTGTCTGCCCCATGGTTAGGGTTTAAGCAGTGACTGAACCTAAGAGACCCGGAAATTCGAAGCATAACAGTGAGCCCTCGATTGGGTCGTGTCTGAAACCCTCTAGTAATAAAAAGCTCAAATGATAAGAACAAAAAATGAATAGAACATAAGAATACCGGGAGGGATCTTAAGGCTGCGACCCTAAGGGAAAGAGCATTGACCTATTCAACCGGAAACTTATGCAACAGTGGAAACATGACCAAAACCCAAGTGTTGGTTGCACAGGTCTCAAAAATTGAACTATTATTTAAATGTTAAAAATACAATACAGAGCTAAACACGGGCAGAGGTCACTACTCAACAAAGAGAAACTATATATAATTTCAACACAGGTGAGTCCACGAACTTAAACAGTCTATAAACATATATATAAACTATCGTGCCTACTTAATGAATTGAACCATCATGGTATTACATCACAATAGTAAAGATGGTTTGGTGCCGTGAGCATAATAAGCACAGTTATGCAACAAGATAATCAAAATTACAAAGGCTAAGCAATATAGCAGATTCTCAAACGGGATGCCCAATTTCCATTACAAATAATAAACAGGAGTTTATACATGCCATTTCATTGAAAGCCATGAGCTTGTGAGGGGATGCATTACCCTTCACACAATTTAAAATAGAATATAATTCCTGGAAGGATAGTCCCTTCAATGGGCACGAGAAAGACCTCCTAAAACCATAACTTAAACTCTTCAGCTGAGGGCTTCAGGCCAGAAGACATTTTCATACCTGGAACCCCTCGTCATGCTGGAGGAGGGTTTCCATCAGATGAGGCTAGGCAACCTGATGAGGATCGTCGCCAACTTGCATGAATGCAAAACCATGATAAACATGGTTAGGTGACTGCTGAAATTAATGAAGACTGTGGCAGAAAAATTAGGAAAAATTACTTATCAACTGGATAATGAATTACTCGGGAGGAGTTGAGTCACCATTTGTAGGAGAAGCTCTTTCTAGCATTGCAAGAAGCCCTTGAATACCAGTTCAATCTTCTGATAGTGTGAAACCTTCGTAAATGAGTCATGATTCATGCAGTAGAAATCGAGTAGCACTCAACTAAATGAAATAGAAAGAATAACTCTGCTAACATTCAATTACCTGTAGGATTTGGGTACCAATTATGCTAGAAATTTGAATAAATATTTGGTAGGCGGGCTCTCTGGAGCTGCAAATGCATGGACAAAAGAGTAGGCTCCGCAAGGAGCTACCCAACCAAATGAGCACCATCACAATGCATCCAGGAGTATAGGTCATAACCCATGACTGTAGCCATCGTTGGATTGCAAAGGACAATCATCACCATTGATGAGGCAGGATTATCCAAGTGGGCGATGAGACTGGTCTACCTGCCCGCCCATGTACAAGACAGAGCGGACAGTGTTAATGCCACTCATAGCAGATAAGGCAAGCCATGTGATGGGAAAAGCAAAAGGAAAAGTTAACACCTGTTTGATTGCCGCGTGCAATAACATGCATAAAACCAAAACAGTGGATTAAATGTGTTATTAATGCTAGTAAATTGGTGGTACATTAAATCTGGAGCCACATGCAAATGTGTGCACAGTGGTGGGAAACTATATAGTTTCAATAGTTTCTATATATATATTTATGCCATGTAAATTCCTATAAAACAAATATAAAAAAATTAAATTAGGTGTGGAGTCATTACAACCAACTACAATTTTAATACCCTGAGCTAAATACCATGGACCAAATACTGTATTTATAAAAGATATATACTAAATTAATAAAAATATAGATAAACTAGGGGTATGGTAAATAAATAAAACATTTTTTTTATATTTACTCCATAATTCACTCAAATCAAATTTTATTTAGGTGAAGCTTATGGGCCAAATTACTATTAATACAATGTAAAAAAACATTATTAACCCTAATATTAATATTAATAAAAATAAAGATGGCACATGGTGTTGACCCTGGTATTGAGAACCAATGGTATTGAACCGTGGCATTCACATTGAATGGCCCCTATTTAAAAGGGGAATTAAGCCACCATAAATCAAAGATTTAATTCATCTCTTTGTATTCGCAGAAAATTTATTAGTGTCCTGAGTTATCAACAAGTAGACTTGAGCTTTTTGTTTTATTCAAAATCAAAATTTGAAGTTCATTATCAAAATGAGAATAGAAATAGCCGTGCAAGAGTGTTGTGCATCCAAAGTGGAAACACAAAGGGAAGATGGAGAGGAGTGCTCAGCGTGGTGGTCTCAATTGCCCAATGATCTAAAGGAGAAAGTGTTGGCATGGTTTCCTGCTGAAAACTTATGTAGATATTGTTGCGTCTGTAAAGAGTGGAATACCCTTTTTTTGTTCACAATTTTTATAAGTGATTATTGGGTTGACGCACCTCCCAACAAGAAGAAATCATGGCTTCTATTGTGGAATGACATCTCTTTGGACTTTATGGTTTATTGCTTATTCAATAAAACCCGGAAAGAGTTTTCCTTCGCCTTCTTACAAGAAAAATATGACAGTGGAGGTGTTAGAGATCCACGGATCGGCTACAGGCCTTTCATTGTTGTCAATTGTGTCTTTAAAACATATTGTATTCAGGCACATTATCTCCAATCCTCTGACAACGACATCATTCGAACTTCCTAGAATCAATGCTAGAGCTATTTGGGGCATGACCATTGTGACTGGGGAGGGTGAGGCCCACAATGGAGAAACATATAAAGTGATAGCGATAATGGGGAGTGAACAGAGGGTGAAAATCTACGATTCAGTTCTAAAAACGTGGACTACAACGAGATGCATGGCACATAATTTAGGTGTATCGTGGACAACATACAAGGAGAAGATAGTTGTTTATGAGGATTTCTTGTATTGCAAGACCATGGAGGGCATCTTTGTTTTTCAACCTCCAAAATGGGAAATATGATATCGTGCCTTTCCCGTTCAAGAATGTGGAAACTAGGGGAATGCCCAGGGAAAATGTAATTTTTAGTTGCGGCTCGCGAGTGATTTTAGTGTCATCCGTATTCAAGGATGACATGGTTTTCCGTGGTTTTATGATAACGAAAGTTGTGAAGCCCAAATGGGATTCAGGAAACATCGCGGGTTGCAAGTTTATTGCAAGGATGCCACCATCTGTTTTCCAAAAGTTTAGGATAGAGAAGCTCACCTCTAAGTATGTCTTTATTTTGAGAAGGTTCAGAAGTTTAATGTTTGATTTTGAAGGAACAAGGGACTTGGTGTGCCTCATACATGCGTGTGCTAAAGGGGTGCTCGTTTATAATACAACTTAAAAAACATGGAAATGGCTTCCCACAGGTCCAATACCTGATGGTCAGCATTTTAGTCCAGCTATTTTTAGCTTCGAACCTAGACCTCATAGGAAGGTTGAATAGATAAACCACTTCTCTTATTTATTGTCAAACTTCTTTTTCTTTAATTTGTTGTTTTCTTATTCATTATCAAACACACTTTATATTTTGTTTTTATTATCTTTGTAGTTATCAGATTTAAATTAAATGATCTTTATTATTTTTATCATTATTTTTTCAAAGAGATTAAGATTAAGTAAATTCATTATTTTATGAAGAGGTTAATAGTCCTAGTTAAATTCATTATTTGTTAAGAGTCTTGGAATAATGTAGAAATGAAGTGTTCATATAGAATTGATGAGTTGTATTCTTGTAGTTAGTGTTTGGGTCTTTGATGAAGTTGTCTTAAAAGTTGTCTATGTGTGCCTATATGATGTACTCTTTCCCCAAGTAGATTTGATTTAATTCTTGAGCACTTCTCTGATTTTATAATATGGTATCATGTGTGCCTATATAATGTACTCATTGCCCAAGTAGTTTGATCAATGAGATTTCATTTAATTCTTGCCCATCTCTCTATGGTATTAGACCCAAAGAAGGAGATCCAGTGAGACTTCATATCTGAAAGAAATCAGATCCGTGAGCACTGTGACATCTTGTTGTTAAGTTGTTGCTCCCAAGTTTTTATGTTTTGGTTGAGAAAATTTCTTTGGAGATCTAGTGAGACTTCGCTCCCAAGTTTTTATGTTTTGGTTGAGAAAAACCAATGTTGGTTGTTTGTAGCTTTGTGTACAATCAAGCTTGGGTTCTTGTTGGCTATCTGCAATGGTTGTGTGCAATCTGAATATGTAGGTGGGAGGTATTCTCAAGCCTTGTCACATGATCCCTATAACATTTTGATTCCAGGGAGGTGACTGTAGACACATTGCCGACTGTAAACACATTTGGGAAGTCGTTGGTGAATCAAAACTGAGTAGATGAAATATGGAATAGTAAAGTGGAATATTAAAGTGAAGCATGCCATAAGTAATTGTTGTTTTGTGAAAAACTAGTGTTTGCAGCATCTGAAGAGTTTGCTTTTCACCTTGAAACAATTTACTATTTTTTAAGTCGAGTTGCGTATAAAATTTTCATAAGGAAATTTTGTTCGTTAACGTGAAGGTTTTTTAATGGAGAAACAAGTTATTAAAACTTTATTTTACGGTGAAAAGAAAATTACTAAACATTAGGAGTTAAATATTTTCTTTTAGTCGAAATTTTAAAATTGAGCGTATTTGATTAAAAAAGGAAATTATTTTTTTTGGGTGAAAGTTTAAAATTGAGTGTATTTGATTAAAAAAGGAAATTAAAGTTTTGGAAACAGGGCTTTGTAAAAAAATGAGAACTAAGAAGGAATTTTGGCTTTGTTTTTTTAATGGAAGCAAGATTGAGTCTTGTTTTTTAGACCATGCATCTGGTTTTGGATCTAGTGAATCTGAGTGTATTTGGATGTAGATCTAGTGAATTATTTGGGTGCAGATCTAATGGATTTGGGTGCATTTTGTTGATTGGGGACATTTTCTTTTGTCATTATGTCAAATTTTCTAGTTGAAAGTTATTTGAATGAGTCCACAAGGCATTCACTTTTCACCTTGAACAAATTCACTATTTTTTAAGTCAGGTTGTGTATAAAGTTTTCATAAGAAAATTTTGTTTGTAAAGGTGAAGGTTTTTAAATGGAGAAATAAGGGGTTAAAACTTTTTTATGGTGAATTTTTTTTACCAGATATAAGGAGTTAAATATTTTCCTTTGGGTGAAAGTTAAAAATTGGGTGTATTTGATTAAATAAGGAAATTAAAGTTTTGGAAACAAGGTTTGGTAAAAAAAAAAAAGAGAAATAAGAGGAAATGTTTACCTTTTTTTTATTGGAAGCAAGATTAAGACTTGTTTTTTTAGATCCTGTGCATTTGGTTTTGGATCTGGTGAATTTGGGTGTACATCTGGTAGATTTGGGAGCAATTTGTAGGTTTTGGACATTCTTTTGTCATTATGTCAAATTTTCTGGTTGATACTTATTTGAATGAGTCCACAAGGCATTCACTTTTCACCTTGAACCAATTCATTATTTTTTAAGTCACGTTGTGTGTAAAGTTTTCATAAGGAAATTTTGTTTGTAAACTTGAAGGTTTTTAAATGGATAAATAAGGGATTAATTATTTTTTATGGTGAAAAAGAATTTACCAGATATAAGGAGTTAAATATTTTCTTTTGGATGAAAGTTAAAAATTGGGTGTATTTGATTAAAAAAGGAAATAAAACATTTGGGAATAGGGTTTGGTAAAAAAAGGAGAAATAAGAAGTAATTTTGGCTTTGTTTTTTTATTCGAAGCAAGATTATGTCTTGTTTTTTAGATCCTGTGCATTTGGTTTTGAATCTGATGAATTTGGGTGTAGATCTAGTGTATTTGGGTATTTTTTGTTGATTGAGGACAATTTTTTTTGTCATTATGTCAAATTTTTTGGCCGAAACTTATTTGAAAGAGCCCACAAGGCTTGAAGGAGGAAATTATGCAAATTGGGAATTCAAGGTATTAACAATTTTAGAGGGAAATAATTTATGGCCCATTCCAGATTGGAAAAAAGGTAAACAAAAGCAAAGGTGTTACTACAAAAGTCACTTAAGGACAACATAATTCCTCATATTAGGGATTGTAAAACATCCAAAGAAACATGGGATGTTCTTAAAAGCTTGTATAAAACATCTAATATTAACCGGATTTTGTTCTTGAAGACCAAGCTTTTGTCAATTAAAATGGAGGCCAATGAAAGTATAAGAAATTTCATTTCTTGTGTCAAAGAGCTAAGTGATAAGTTAGGAGACATTGGTGAAAAGGTGTCCAATAATCATCACATTAAATGGCTTAGTGCAAGAATATCAAGTTTTTGTTTGAAGTCTTTCAGCTAGAGAGAAGCCTCCTATTTTTGACGAACTGACAGGTATTCTTCTACAAGAGGAAGAGAGGATCAAAACTTCAGTTTACGCTAAAAAAATTCAGATTTGGCATTGGTAGACAAGGGTAAGAAGCCATACAAAGGCAAGCCATGGGACAAAATAAAAAAGAGGAATCTTTCAAGTAAGCAGAAAGGTATGGCATAATCTAAATTTTCAGTTCATGATAAGAGAAATGGTGATTGTTATTATCATGGCAAACCTAGACATCATCCTAAAGATTGCTATAAAATGAAATATAATGAGTCTAAACAAGGAAATAGAAGGCATAATTGTAATTTTGTGGACAAAGACACCTCAACCAATGATATATTTAAAAGTCTCAAATTGTTTGTTTCTAATGTTGCATTGTCTGCTAAGACTGATGATGTGAATGCTTAGTTCATTGATTCTGGTACATCACTCCATATGTCCTATAATAAGGATTGGTTTGATGAATATCATGAGAACATGGATGGACCATGTGTTTATCTAGGAGATAATAGATGCTTTCAAGTTCAAGGATATGGACTAATAGGTGTGATATTACCTAATGGAAAAGAGAGACAGATCCATGATGTGATGTATGTTCCTCGTATAAAAAAAAATTATGTTTCTACTATTGTTGATCAAAATCTGAAGATGGAATTTGTCAAATCATAGTGTGTTGTTAAAGATATCCATGATCGCTACAAGATTATTGCCACAGGTACCAAAGTTGGAGGGTTATATAATCTGAATGTGACCAGGACAGGGCATCAAGCGTTGGCATCTACAACAATGTTAACATAATAGTTATGACATCAAAAGTATGAGCATTTAAATCACAATGATTTAATGTTACTTCAAATAAAAACAATCGACGAAGGTCTTCTTATTATGAAGAATAATCATGTTGAATGTGAAGCATGTGCACTTGGCAAGCAACATAGAGAGGAATTTCCTATACATGAAGAATGTTAGGTCCCTATAATACGAGCGATTACCCCATTACTATTGTAGTTGTATTCCTTATTAATATTGTTGTACCCCTATTGTCCCCATATTGTCATTATTGTGCCCCAAAGAATCCCTCTATTGTTATTTTTGTGGCTTTATATTATTATTGTTAGGTCGACTCGGTTATATTGTGACTCCTTAGACTCCTATATATAGAAAGGAGGTTTTGTCATTTGAATCATCCAAGAACTATTCATTTATGTAATGTAAAAGGAGGTTGCCCCCTCGAAGAGGCTGAATTCTAAGGCGTTGATCTATCCATTCTATCTTTTTTTGAGCTAGTTTCATAACATTTGGTATCAGAGCTTTGGATTCTATGGTTTGGCTGCTCCAAATAGGCGATCGTGGAATTTTCACTATAAATCTTTTTCTGTGATATTTAAGAAACTAAAACAAAGCCCACTTGGGAAGAAATCACACTGAACCTCAGATTAGAATTTCAGAGCTTTTCGCATTATATTTACATAAATATGATCTGAGGAATTTGATCTTTTTGCAGACTCCTGAATTACATTCCAAACAGGTGACCTCGGAAAATCGTCATAACTTTCTCTTTGAGAACCGGATTGAAATTTTGTAAGAAGGTACAGAAAGAGGATGGATTGTAGTTTCTTGTATATATTGTTTTAGAGAAAAAGGTCGAAACAGTGACTCGTGGAAAATCGTACAAGTTTGCTCTACTGAACTAGTATATAATCATGTCACTTTGGGAGATTTGGCATAACTCTTCCTTGGAGAATGTATTTTGGATCAGACTAGTGGCATTGGAAAGAGGACACAGGGGGCTACTGCAGGTCAAAATTTTAGAACTGGATGATTCGAAATTACAGAAATACATTAGAGGCAATATCGAGCTCCTACAAAGTGAAAAAAGGTGTTTAGATTTTTTTAAATTTTTTCTTAAGCTTGGTTTGAAAATTTATTTTGAAGAATTCAAAGGGAATAGTAGAGAATTATTATCAGTAACTGATGCCCCAAGGAAAGAAAGTGCAAACACCTAGTAAGAAACCTGAAAGCGCTAGCATGACTCACGAGGAAGAGGAAGAAATGCTACATGATATATCAAAATTACAAGACCAAGTGCAACAAATGTCACTCTCACAAAAGCTAACAGAGGCTAAGATAAATGGTGTGGAGTCTAAGATAAATGACATGGAATCTAAGATAAATGGCGTGGAAGCTAAGATGAATGGCATGGAAGCTAAGATGGACGATTTTAAGATAGATTTGAAGTCAGGCATGGAATATTTGAAGACAAATTTGATAAAGTTTCTACAAGAAATGCTTACTAATGGTGAAAGGGTAGTAAAGTAAACTCATGATGAGAACAAAAGAAATGTTAATCATGATTTCATAGACTCTAATGTTGGAATGAAGACCCACTATATTCCAAAAATAGATATGAGGAAGTTTGATGGCAAGGATCCTGCAACATGGATATTACAAATGGAGCAATTTTTCGATCTCAATAATGTGCAAAACACACAAAAGGTACGTATTGCAACTTTATATTTGGAACCAAATCAGTTTGTATGGTATCAATGGCTTTGCTCTCGTAAACAAATTATCACTTGGGCAATTTTTACGGAAGAGTTGACAGCACATTATGAGGATACAAAAAGCAACACTTTTTTTACCCAATTGATAAGTCTCAAACAAAAGGGTTCAATAATGGAGCACATTGAGGAGTTCCAAAAAATGAACATAAGGGTAAAAAATATTCTAGAGGAGTATAGAATTAATGTGTTCATAGGGACATTAAAGGATAATATCCAACATGTTGTTTGACTTTGGGAACCTGATTCATTAGAGAAGGCATTCGGGTTAGCAAGAAAAATGGAAAGCAAAATTATGGCAACCAGGAAGCATACCACTCACAACTATAAAGATGGAAGTGTTGTTGCCCCTAATCTTCGATAACCTATAAGGTTGACACCACATAATTGGAAGAAAAAAGAGTAAAAGGGCTTTCTTATAGTTGTGATAGAACATACACTAAAGGTCATAAGTGTGCTGAGAAGAAATTATTGTACATCGATTATGAAGAGGAAGAAGAAAATGAGCAAGAAGGGTCAAAATAAGAGGATATACTCCAGGAACAAAGCCTAGATGAAGAAGAAATGAGTCCAACCATATCTTGTAATGCATTGGCTGGAATTACCACTCCTCAAACCATTAAGATAGAAGGACAAATCAAGAAGAAAAATGTAATAGTGTTGATTGATTCAGGAGGTACCCACAATTTTATTCATTGTAAGATACCAAAAGAATTGAATTCCTTACTATATCGAGCACCAGTGTGTCAAGTGATGGTTGCAAATGGAGGAATGATAAATTGCTCTAGAAAGTGCCATAATATCAAGCTATCCATGGGAGAATATGTATTGAATAGCTCAATGTTTTCCATTCCAATGGGAGGTGCTGATGTTGTACTAGGAGTCCAATGGCTACAATCCTTGGATACAATAGCTTTTAATTTTCAAGAACTTTTCATGAAATTTTCTATGGAAGGAAAGGAAGTTGAATTAAGGGGTATTGTAGGGAAATTGGGAAAGATAATCCACTCTAACGGTATGACAAGGCTTCTAAAAAAGGAACAAAGAGGTGTAATTTCATAATTATGTTCGCTAGATGTTTCCACATATGGAATTATCTATTTCTCCAGATCTCCAAAAAGTCTTGGACAATCATTCCAAGGTATTTGAGACTCCCAAAGGTCTCCCACCTATTTGTGATCATGATCATGCTATTCATCTGATTCCAAGAAATGTTCCTACAAACATCTGGCTTTACAGATATCCCCATGCCCAAAAGAGAAAAAATGAATGTACTGTTGTAGAAATGCTAGAGGCTGGTATAATTCAACCTAGTCAAATTTCTTTCTCTGTTCCAGTAGTATTGGTGCACAAGAAGGATGGATCATGGCGCATGTGTCCAGATTATAGGGAGCTCAACAAGCTCACTATTAAAGATAAGTTCCCCATTCCTGTCATTGATGAATTACTGGATGAATTTCATGGATCAATTTACTTCACCAAGTTGGATCGTCGTTCAGGATATCATCAAATCAGAATGAAGACTAA
This sequence comes from Pinus taeda, assembly GCA_000404065.3. Taxonomy (NCBI): domain Eukaryota; kingdom Viridiplantae; phylum Streptophyta; class Pinopsida; order Pinales; family Pinaceae; genus Pinus; species Pinus taeda. The sequence continues at coordinate 212,751 of APFE030330429.1, forward strand.
ACACATTCCGAAAACAACATTTAGAACTCATGATGGTCATTATGAATTTTTGGTCATGCGTTTTGACCTTACCAATGCACCTTCTACATTTCAAGGTTTGATGAATTCCATTTTTATATCCTTCCTTAGAAAATTTGTGTTAGTATTTTTTGATGATATACTAACTACAACAAGTATTGGAAGGATGATGTTGAACATGCTGACAACGTGCTACAACTATTGGAGGAGATACAATTATATGCAAAAAGATCCAAATGCTTCTTTGGAGTACAAGAGGTGGAATATCTAGGTCATATTATATCTCATGAAGGAGTTAAGGTAGACCCAAGCAAAATTAAAAACTTTAAGGAATGGAAAATCCCCACATCCATAAAGCATCTGCAAGGATTTCTCGGGTTGACACGGTATTATCAGAAGTTTGTTAAGAATTATGGGAGAATAGCAGCACCTCTAACAACATTATTGAAGAAAGATGCATTTTCAAGGACTCCAGAAGCAACAAAGGCCTTCGAACATCTTAAAGAGGCAATGTGCCAAGCACCAGTCTTAGCTACACCGAACTTCACAAAACCTTATTATGGAATGTGATGTTTAGGAAATGGAATTGGTGTTTTTTTAATGCAAGATGAAAGACCCATTGCTTTTGAAAGTCGTCCAATCAAGGGAAAGTTTTTACACAAATCTATGTATGAGAAGGAAATGTTGGAAATACTCCATGCGCTTAAGAAATGTCGACCCTACCTAATGGGAAGGCACTTCAAGGTAAAAATAGATCATGATAGCCTTAAACACTTTTTAGAACAAAGATTATGCTCTGAAGAGCAACAAAATTGGGTCACAAAGATGTTGGGTTATGACTTTGAAATCATCTACAAAAAAGGGAAGAAAAATGTGGTGGCAGATGCACTCTCAAGAAAGGATGAGGATCTGGAAGCATTGTTGTGTGTCATTTCTATTATCCAACTAGATTGGATTGACGAATCAAGGGAGGAATGGAAGAATGATGAAGAAGTGTGGACACGTATTCGAAAGTTACAACAAGATTCCAGTACATCTGATACATTTAGCTGGAAAAATGATTTTTTATGGTACAAAGATCACTTATACCTCTGTAAGAATTCCCAACTAAAACAAAAGATTCTTATGGAATTGCACACTTCTCCCTTAAATTGGGATGGCCTTAAATTGGATATTCAAAATTTTTTGGCGGAATGATTAGTTTTCCAACAAAATAAACTTGAAACAATTAAGACACCGGGTCTATTACAACCTTTATCCATTCCAAGCCAATGTTGGGAGGAGGTTTCAATGGATTTTATCACAGGTTTACCCAAATCTGAGGGAAAGAGTGTCTTCATGGTGGTAGTTGACATACTTACCAAGTATGCACGCTTTTGTGCATTAGCACATCCATTTAAAGCCAGTACAATTTCTATTGCATTTATGGAAACATTTAAAAAGCTACATGGAAACCCAAAGATTATTGTAAGTGATAGAGTTCCCATTTTCAATGGAAATTTTTGAACATAATTATTTTCTTGTCTTGGTACTTAATTAGCTCATAGCTTATCTTATCATCCTTAATCTGATGGGAAAACTGAGATAGTAAATAAATGTTTGGAAGGATATCTTCATTGCTTTGTATCTGATAAATAGACATAATGGGTCAAATGGTTGCCTCTAGTTGAATGGTGGTATAACACTTCCTTCCATATAACAACAAAAATGATCGCATTTATGGCACTTTATGGATATCAGCAACCATTTGTCACATCATATTTAAGAGAAAATTCTAAGGTTCAAGAAGTGGAACATCACATCGAACATCAACAACAAGTCCTCGAACCCTTAAAGGATAACCTCATGTTGGCACAAAATAGAATGAAACAACAGCTAGATGAACATTGCAACGAAAGAAGTTTTGATGTAGGTGATTAGGTATTCCTATGGCTACATCCATATAAGCAAATGTCCCTCAAGCAAGCTAAGAAGGATAATAAATTATCACCTAAGTATTATGGTCCACACAAGGTGTTGCAAAAAATTGGTATTATGGCATACAAATTGTAGCTTCCTGCAACTTCTCGATTGCACCCAGTTTTCCATGTTTCATGTTTAAAGAAGGTTATAGGCAACAAGCTCCCAGTTCAAACAATATTACCATAACTTGATGAGGAAGGAAAAATTAGGTTGGAATTGAAAGCAGTCACAGAAACAAGAACTCGACAGCTATGAAATCAATCAATTTTGGAGTATCTTATCAAGTGCAAGAACTTATCTGCTTAAGATTCCACATGGGAGGTTGAAAATTTTATACAGAAGCATCCAAAACTACTCAAGCATTGAGGAAAACATGATAGGCCGCTATAATACTAGTGATTTCCCCATTACTATTGTAGTTGTATCCCTTATTAATATTGTTGTACCCCTATTGTCCCCATATTGTTATCGTTGTGCCCCATAGAATCCCTCTATTGTAATTTTTGTGGCTTTATATTATTATTGTTAGGTCGGCTAGGTTATATTGTGACTGCTTAGAATCCTATATATAGAAAGGAGGTTTTGTCATTTGAATCATCCAAGAATTATTCATTTATGTAATGTAAAGGAGGTTGCCCCGTCGAAGAAGCTGAATTCTAAGGCGTTGATCTATCCATTATATCTTTGTTTGAGCTAGTTTCATAAAAATAAAGAAAGAAAAGGGAAGTACTTGAATTAATTCATAGTGATGTATATGGACCTATGCAAACTAGATCTCTTGGAGGAGCATTGTATTGTATTATTTTTGTTGATGATAGATCTACATATACTTGGGTCTATTTCAAAAGAAAGAAAAGTGATGTTTTTGAATACCTTAAGGAATTCAAAAACATGGTGGAAAATCAAATTGGGAAATACATCAAAATTCTTAGATCTTATCATGGGGGAGAATACAAATCAAGAGATTTTAATCAATATTGAAAAAGTCATGGCATTCTATAAAAATTTATAGTGCCTCATACACCTCAACAAAATGGAGTTGCTGAGAGGAAAAATATAACACTAGTGGAATGTGCACGAAGCATGCCTCAAGAAAAAAATATCTCTAATGGTTTTTGGGCTGAAGCCATTAATACTGTTGTTTATTTTAAAAATAGGAGTCCAACCAAAATTTTAGATTTAAAAACACCTTTTGAAGCATTTTATGGATATAAACCAAAAGTAAACCATTTAAGAGTTTTTGGATGCAAATCATTTTCACATATTCCAAAATATGAAAGAAGAAAACTTGATGCAAAAAGCAGTTATGTGCACATTCATTGTTTATTATGATGATCAAAAGGCGTACAAGTTGTTTGATCCTACTTCACATAAATTGCTTGCAAGTAGGGATGTGGTGTTTCATGAAAATGTAGATGAAGGTGATAAAATGAATAACACAGGTGTATGGCATGATATTGATGATTATGTCAAAATGGAAGCATGTTTTGAAAAATAACAAGAACAAGAACATGGACTACAATAGGTACAAGAATGGGTACATGTTCAAGAGCATGAAACATGTAACAGTCATGACACTCCAAGAAGAGAACAAGAGACTCCACAAAGAAGGAAGAATGATGAAAGCAATAAAAATCTAAGGAGCTCATCAATTCAAATTCATCCGCCTATAAGGTATACATATTATGCATTAATGTGTCAAGTAATGAATGTTGTAGAACCTTCAAGTTATGAAGAAGTTAAAGAATTTAAATAATGGAGAGATGCAATGAATGAGGAATACAACTCTATAATGAAGAATGGCACATGGGAATGTCATTAGTATTCTTTGAGAGGATCAAATAACTGTTGTCACACCAATACTATGGGTTAATACCATGGTAATTACCCCTTCTATCAAAAATACCATGGTACACATTATGTATGCGACTTTATCTAACAAGACATGCATATGTATGCAACCTTCATTCACGGGACCTGCGTATAGTTTCTGAAACTTTACCTTTATCATCCATATATATCTAAAGTATCATTTATCTATCTATATCATTGTAACGTCTGTATCAATCTGCATAACCATCATGTTTTCACAATGTTGACATATTATATAAAGAAGGTTTCCATTAAGGACAACACATTAGCCATAATTGTAACATAGAATCAAGCACAGATTCATCAAAATTAGAAGTTTGATAGGTGAATTATTCACAAGAAAAGCACCTTGATTTTTTTAGGGAAAGCAAGTTTAAACAACATAAATCAAGATTTGGCCACAAATTTTTTCATTGGATTTTAGCGAGAAATCCACTAAAAACTCTAAAAAGTAACACTTTAAGACTATTCCATTCATATGTTAAATTAATTATATATCTTTTCCATAATGATTATCTCATGAACATTTTTAAGAGTGGTAGAGAGATAAAGTTAATATAGACTGTCCAAGTGAAATGTTATCATGTCCATCTTGAAAAAAGATGAAGTACATGTAACATTGGTGCTAGAGTAAGGAGTTTTGAAAGCAAGAGAGAACTAGGTAGTCATGGGAGAAACTGGATATTGAGATCGAGTTATAGATGTCTATGATCAAGTATTTTAGTCTCTATATTTGAGAATCATCTTTAACATTGTTTCAACTGTACCCTTTCAAATATTGTACCCTAGGTTTGAATTTCACTGATCCAAGGAATATTATAAGAGTGATCATTTTTTTGTTAAACTTTTTTATTTATGAAATATCATTGCATTAAAGTGTATCGCGTCATGTTTTTTGGTAGTTCAAGTTGTCCACAAATAAGTGATCTCATGCATTTTGATATTAGTATTATTGATGAGAAAAATAATATCACGAATGCAAATACTGGTTTTTTATACAATGAATCCAATGACATTTCTAAACTAAAGGACATTGAAAGGAACTTTCTTTTAAAACTTATACCTTGTTAATATTTTCCAATCCTTGTAGAGATGTGTTTAAATAAGGTAAGATGTCAATTATTATTCAATGATGCATTCATTTGTAGATTTACCTTCTAGAGATACATTTGTCAAACCATTATCATACCATCTAACTTGGTATGTCAATGATATGACAAAACTAGTCCCTGCTTTCTAGATGTAATTTAGGTTTCTAATAGACCCTTGCTTGATTTTTGTAGAATCTTGAACTCACATGATAAATTTAACTAAATAAATTTAATATAGAAGTTGTATGAATTTAATATAGAAGTTGCGTTAGAATCATTAAACACAAAGAAAAACATAAGGGTATCTTTGAGATTATTCATGTGCAAAATGTTGTTGGGAAACAAATTTCCACCGAACAAGGTAATGTGTTCACAATTGGAAAAGGACCAAAGCCTTGGGTTTAATTACCCATGGGTAAGGGTGTTTTGTCCATCATTGAAGAGGCGTAGAAGCACCATGCAGTTGTAACTGCTACATCATAAGTTTTCTTATTGGGAAACTCGATAGTTTTTATGGTCAAAGTTCTTTACCTTAGCATACTTTGATTGACATGATAAACTTCGTTGGTGAAAGTTAGGAGCTACAATGGTTTTACTTCTGAGAAAAGAGGGTTTTGCTTTTCATTTTTGAGTGTAGCTTTGACGTTCTACTGATACCAAATATTCTATTTGTTTAACATTAGTTTTCTAGAACAATTTAAATGCAATGTTGAATATTGTGTGGCCATTCAATTTATTCCGTTCGTTTTGGATAAGATTTTATTGCTTTTTAATTATAAATAATTGTGATACATTGGATTCTCTGGATATAGAGTTTTGACTTATTTTTTGTTTGTGTTAACTTTTACTTTATAAACCTGCAAAATGATTTCAATGCTATAGCATTGGTTTGTATGGAAATATTGAATAATTGATTCGTAGAAAGTTTTTGAAATCCACCTTTACCATCATACTATTGAAAATTTACTGTTTGTAGTCATATTTTTATTCATTTGGTGTTTATTATGTTGCTTTCTATGAGGGTAGTGAGTTTTACTTTGTGGCATTTATCTGTTATTTTCGTAGACTGTTTACTAGAATGGTTTGAATGGAAGGTGGTCGAAATAATGTAGATATCATCCCTATCTTTCATTTATGAGAGCATAGAATGAATGTGTTTTTATGCTACATGATTGGTAGGTATATTTTTGTTGATAGATTATAGATAAAACCATAGTTAATTAAGTTCCAAGAAATTTTCTTTTTGGTTTAAAGTTGTAGTGATTAATAAAGCAGAAACTGAAAGGAGCATCTTAGCCTTCATGCATTTTTGGTAGTTTTCTTTGGAGAGTGCCATATTGGGAAGTTGGGAATTATTCATATTTATAAGATTATATTTATCCTCTGAACAATTGTTACAACTATAAGGGGTTTTTCACATTGGTTATTAGTGTTATGTTTTGAATTAAGAATTGTTGTTATCTTATTCATTTGTTACAAAGTTAGCTAATAATTATATATAAGTTATGTATTTTGTAAAACAATACTTATCTTTCATAAAAGGGATAAAGGCAGGGTAGGGAAAAGTGGAATAGATATAATTTTTTAGCCTCAAGAGAAAGGTGTCTAGGGATTTGGCATTGGAAGTAACACTTGAAGGCTATTTTAAACCAATGTAATGTCCTTACTATTCTAGATGGGGGTTGAGTTGGTGTTCAGATTTGAAATACATCATCTATATTGAAATGATGAAACATTCAATAAAATACTCTCTTAATTCTAGACAGAGTAATTTTAGCAATGAACACATTTTCTGTAGATTTTAGATTTCAATTTTTTTCTCCCAAAAATGTTGGTAATAAATAGAATTACATAATTTTTTTACTTCTAACATTTATTTTTTTCTTTGGTATGCTCCTCCCTTACAACTTTTCCTTTGCAATGTGTGGTGCAATTGCTAGTATATAATTTGATCAAGCCAAAACTTATGGGTAATAAAATAGAACAACATCTCTTCCACAGGCTGGAGAGCACCTCTCAACAAAAATTTTTATTTATATAAATTAAACACAACTTGTAAGCTTTTATTCATTTTAATAAACATTTTCTTATTATATAT
>APFE030330429.1:220139-243792 GCA_000404065.3 Pinus taeda
TGGGTGAGACTGCCAAGCCTACCCTTGAATCTCTGGAATCTCTCCTCGCTAAAAGCCATCGGAAATGCAATTGGAAAATTTTACTGCAGGTGCCCAGAAACAGAGGAATATGCCAGAACCACCTATGCACGCATCTGTGTGGAAATGGATTTCAGCACCGGATTCCCAGCTGAAATAAACCTAACAAGTAAAGACTACGTGTGGAACCAGAAGCTTGATTATGAAAGTGTCCTCTTCAGATGTCGTTCGTGCTTTGAGACGGGGCATCTAGCCAAAAATTGCCCAAAAGCCTCTGAGAAAAATTTTGCTAGAAAAAACCACCACAGATCTACATGGTGGGAAGGAGCACAAAAAGAACACTACACTGTCATCAAAGAAGAATATTCTAGAGAAAACTCTGAGTCACAAGAAATCAAGGAAGAAGGAGACAACTCTCAAAGCAAGCAAGGAGAAAGCCCGCCCCAAAAAATCAACAGTTATGAGGATTTGACAGAAAATAAATCTTCATTTAACAGCAAAGCAGATCTCCTAAACCAAACTTCTCCGACCATAGATCGCGAAGCTAAGACACCAATGTGCCAAGAACCATAAGAGATGAAGGAGATGCAAGACAAAGGAAGCTGGAAGACCGTAGAGAAAAGAAAGAAAGCTACAACACCAATCTCGCCAAGAAAAACGAGGAGCCAGACAAGTAAAAATTAAGAAAATTGTAGGTCCGATAGACCATTTGGGACTCAGTGGACGTTAACCATCATATCATCATCATCATAATCATAAAAGATATAATTGAGAAAACTTAATTTTATTTTTTTATATTATTTTAGAAGCTAAATTAAATTGTAAGCTTTAATATTTTTAAAAGAATATTATAAAATCTGTCATATTATTGCTTTTAATGGTTACTCTTTGTATATAATGCATTTTATTATAAATAAATAGGTATTATAATATTATTATAATAAGTAATGTGTTTAATCATTTGTGACATAATAATTTTATGATTCTGTTTGCTTGATTAATAATAAAGTTAATTAAATGATGTATTTTTAAATGATAAAATGTTGTGTGTTAAAAAACAATAATTATTTGTTTTTTTATAAGAGTTTTGTTGAAATATATTGGGATAGCAATGATTTTGGTTTTGTATTTATTAGATGATATGATAATGATGATTTTTATTTTTATTTTTAAGTTCAACTTAAATGATTATATTTATTATACTCATAATGATAATTGGGTTTTTGTGTGTGAGATGGGATAATGTTTTTGCGAGAGAACATAGTGTTCATATATATGTTTCTAATTATGTATTTTTGTTTTTGTACCTTTTTCTCCATAAACCGGTCACAACAAGAGGAATTGAACCTTGGATTTTTCAATTTTCATAGATTTCACATTACTTCGATCACCAATTGAGCTAGGACATGATAGTATGTTTTTTTAATTAGATAATGTGATTTTATTTTTGTTTATTATATTATATGAATTGTGTTTGTTAGATGATATTAGGAAGATAATGATGATTTATTTTTCATGTTAAATGAAATCAATAAGTTTCTTAAAGCATATGGTGTTGAGATTTATATGCTCTTAATGTGTAGCCTTTCTCATTTGTGTGTGTGTATTTGAGTGATGAGATATTTTTATTTGTTACATGACATGATGATGAGAATTTAATTTTATTCTAGTTTTAGTTGGAGTGGGGTGGGAAGATTATAGAGAAGGAGAGCAGGAGGGTGAAAGAGAGAGATATGTGGGGGAGGGGTTGAGTTTGAAAGAGGGTAGAGGGGTGGGAGGGGAAGGGGTATGGGAGGAAGAGAGAGGGATGGAGGGGAGAGAGAGAGAGAGGAGGAGCTTACAGAGGATAAGAGAGGGATAGAGGTGGGGTGGGACTGAAAGAGATATTTGGGAAGAAGAGAGAGTGAGAGTATGTGTGTGAGCGGGTAGAGAGAGAGGTAAAGAGTTGGGGGAGGATATTTGGGAACAAGGAGAGAAGGAGAATGAATGAGAGGGGGAGAGTGGGGGAGAGATACCGGAAGAGTGGTAGGGGAGAGAGTGAGGGAGCATGTGCATGACATAAAATGAAGGTGGGGGGGAGGAGGTTTATAGACGCAACGGGACAATGAGATACTAAGAAGAGAGAGAGATGGGGTAGAAAGGACAAAGAGTGAAGGGGGTAGAGAGAGGGGGGCAGGAATATAGATAAAAATATTTAGAGGTGGGTGGGGAGGAGGAGAGCCCCAATGCGTGGAAGTTTTGTGAAGGAGGGATGAGGGGAGGTGGCGAAGAGAGATAGTAAGAGGGAGTGGGAGAGGGATACCCATTTTTCACAACAAGTATATTCCCTTTATCGACTTATTGTGATTAATGGAGTGTTGACTTATTTTATATATTCTCTTATATGTTCTCGCAACTCGTCTGGACCAAATAGAGCCACTCATTCATCATTATTGGAAATGAAGCCTTGAATTTAACTTGGAAAACAGCATAACTAGTTTTTTGATTCTAGGAAATTGTCCATGCTTATGATATGGATAGGTTGTAGTCACATCATCTACAGATCAATAGTAGAGAAATATTTCACATTGAAGAAGGAATAATCCATGCTAGAGGATTGAAGAAGGGATGGTAATAATTGAAGGTTGAGTATAACTTCTAGTAGGGTATTCTCTATGTGAATTCCATTTGTGATTAGAATTTTGGTTTTCATTTTTATATGTTGTTCAAGTGTGAATACACATCCAATGTGTGCTAGATATTTTACATCAGTTTATAAGTGAACTAGGAAAATCACAACATAAAATAAAATAATTAATCAAGCACACATGCTTATGAATAGGACACAATAATTTGACTTAGAAACATTGACCCCATTAAATTTTTTTTTTTGGTAAATAAAAGAAAATATTTTTTATTGAGAATTTACAAAGGAACACATCACATCATTGTAGAGACTGTACAATCTTTCATATATTTTAGTATTTCTATATCATAGTTTGTATATACAACATTTTCCAAAAAAATACCAAATTGCTTTTATCTATTTCCTGTCATTTGTAAACAATACAAAAAGAGAGATTTTTGCTTATAAATAAGAGTGGTTTTTCATGTCCAACATAATTCACCATGAATGCATGAGTATAGCAATATTGTTAGATATACATCATAATAACACACAAGGAGTTTTCTCTCTTTATTCCTCTTCAAAGATCCAAATAGGTTGTAATAAGTTTACCTGCTTAAGAGATAGTGAGTGAATGATTAATTGAGTGATGGGGGTATAAACCATCACGTTATATGGATTTGATATTTGGGGCTTCAACCTTTGTTGTAGATAGATTTCTTGCATATATAATGTGTAGACATGTACTTGAAAACCTTATTTGGTGCAAACATATTCATAAAGATTCATCAATTGATTTTTCATAATCATATAGATCAATTTATATGTCATTTTGTATACATGAACATACTTAATATTCCTAAAACATAGTTGGTCTTTATGTTCCTTATACCATTAAATGTCACAAATCATAATGATATGTGCTTGAGTGAGGGTTGAGTAATTTCATTGTGGGAGAAACAATATGCATCTACAATGTATATCAAAATGAGAGGTGCATTGTAGCATGCATGTTGGGGCATAAAAATACTACATAAAGGGGGGTTTTAAGAAAATATTTAAGACAAGTTTTGGTTAATTGTCTTAATTTGAGAGAAAAACAAACTCGTATATTGTCTTAAATATTTTCTTTAAGCCGGTGTCTAAAAAATTATTGTCTTAAAGATTGTTGTCTTAAAAATAGTGTCTTAAAGATTATTGTCCTAAAAAATTGTCTCTATAAAGAGAAAATATAACACAAACATTATTGTCTCTTAGGAGACAATTTCATTTTTGTCTCTTTGGAGACAATTTCAATTTTGTCTCTCTAGTGACAACACCCATTAGAGACAATATGTATTTAATACTATCTATTTTCTCTATAGAGACAATAAAAAATTTATTTAATGACCCATTCTGTCTCTTCGGAGACAATTTAAAACAATGAATCTAGAAATATCTCACCATTGAAATAAATCGATATAAAAAACATTTAATAATAAACTACAAAATCACTGATTAATCCATGTTAACCCATAGTGAAATCGAACCACCAACCTCTTGCTTGTAAGGAAGACGCTCTTCCATTGAGCTAGCACACTTTAAATAATTTTGTGAAGATTTATGGAAATCATTTAAATTACATTTATAGCTATTGATTTTAAAAAAATAATGTTTGACACATGATCTATAATCTTTATGAAACTATAATCATGTAAAACATATTTTTAAATTACTAAAATAACTCAAGGGAGTTACCTGAATGTTGCACCCTGCAGCATAACCAACATATCTTGTGAAGTCCATTGAATTTATCGCTACAATGCCTATTATCAATTCAAGAATGAATCTGAGCATGAAAGAACCAATAATATTAATCATCCACAAAACTCACTAACAACCTTGTTTCCATATTTCTAACATACTATATGCTTCAAGTGAATGAAATTTTCCTAATCACCCAAGATAGTGATTTAAATTTCCCATTTAAATAATAATTGCAACTTGAATTTCAACCCATTTACAATGAAGTGCCTATACAAAAATAGATCAAACATAGTCTATCTAGACAATGATATAAAATGCCCATTTCATATAATAATTCACATACAATATTATGTAGGTGAATGAAATTTCTTAATCACCCAAGATATTGATTTAAATTTCCCATTTTACATAACAATTACAACCTACATTTCAACCCATTTACAATGAAGTATTTGTACAAAAACAAATCAAACATAGTCCATTTGGACATTGATATGAAATTCCCATTTCACATAATAATTCAAAGTAAGAAAATAATTGGCCTAAAGTAGTAGAGTTGCCAAGGAGACAATGAAAAACCTTCCTAAGTACCCATGGGGTTCAACTTTGTTAAAAGACTGTAACATTTGAAGTCTCATTGAAAAGAATATTAAAATATACTATTAATTTGAGAACATAAACTATCATTACAAATTGCATGGATAAAATTTGTAGCAAAGATCTAGCTCAAAGCGACAAAAGGTGATTATCAAATTGGAATATTAAACCAATATCTCAAAATCAAGGCATCATAAATCAAGAAGAGCTCAAGAGAACCAATACTCCCAAAATAACCCATAAAGTAGTGACATTATCAAGTGGATCTATAGTCAATGGATGTATGCATTCTCATTCATTGACCTCGAAAGGTAACTAGGGCCTCTCAAGCTCATGAATTTTCATATATATTGCAAAGGAACAAACATTGTTGAAATATTCATGGAATATTATTGAAACAAACAATAATATGGAAAAATCATCATCTCTTCTAAAAGGAGTGACATTTGTTGAGAAATATTACTTCAAAAAACATTGTAGTGATGGGGACTCCTCAAATTATAATCTCACATCTCACAAGTTTCTCTCAAGCTTCCACTATCCAAATTGAAATAAATGTGAGTAGAGAAAATTCTATTAGCCTGCAATGTGATTGTATGTTCACATGTTGTGGCTAATAAGAGATGGATTTATTGACCTGAGTGGTCAAAATCAATTCTTAAGAGAGGGTTGGATCTGTTGAATTGATCCTTTGTCATGTCTCCACATCATACATATGGTAAAAAAGATAATCAAACCAAAATTTTGATTTATATACACCTATGTTTCAATTGTTATAACACTATACTATAATTTTTAGGGTGTAATTACAATCGTATATATATGATATGATCTCTAATTAAATTCTTGGTTATTGGTTTTTGGATTTAAGTGCCATCGTTTGTTGGGCTTCATTAATTTTATCCATGCCATCAGAATCCCAACCATATCACTTGTTGACAGTCTCAGTGCTAAGCGTTCATGCTGTCTGATTCAACCCAACTTACAACTTGTTAAACTTTACATTGGTATTGATATTTTGGTTATGGCATTAAAGTTTCTACTCCGTCTTGGTACATGGCATGGGCAGGCCTGTCCTACTACAGCTGCACATCTCGGGTCTCTTGTTTCATCGATGGTGGAAGACCTGGGTTCATGATCCTACAACTGGGCTCCTTCTAGGGGTTTACACATCCCTGTTTGCGAAATTTGTGCCTCATTTTAGTCTTTCTTTCCTCAGCGCCTGCTCCGATTCCACTTCTCCTCCCGCAACCCTACTCGGTATATTGATCCAGAGCTACAATGCGGATGTAGGATTCTCAGAAATTGGGTTATGCTTTTCTTTCCGGCGAGTGTACCCCGTGTAAGCATTGCTTACAGATGTGACTTTGTTATGTTTTCTCTTACAATTAATTGGTTATTCCCTACCATTGTAGCTCTATTGCTAACAAGAATTGTTGTGTATTTTAATATGTAGGAGACTCGGCTACAGATTTGGGGTTTACAACTGTGATCATAAGGTGGTTGCCTTGGATGTTTTTCGATGCCCGAGGGTTTCCGGGTAAAGTTTATCTCCGGCCTGGTGCTTGTTTCACAGAGAAGGAACTCTTTGGTTGCTTGAGGCTAGAGTTTCAACTCTCCTAAGTATTACTAGCTTTCTTTTTCTGTTTTTGAAGTAAAAACGGGATCTCATTGCATAGTTATTAGTTGATAGTTATCAGGCGAATCGCTACTGTTGTTCTGAGATGTAAGAACGAACATTTCCTCTATATAATCGAGGATTTTATTAATCCGTTGTGGGTCTTGAGGCTATGGCAGCACCGACATAGTTTCCATGTTAAGTTTTTTATGAAAGAATTACATCTCTCTGATTAAGACTTGTTAATCTAATTTGGCAGACTTGTTGGGGTTCGAAGCCATTTACATTTTTCCTTATGTCCTATGATTCTAGTTCCATATGGAATGTAAATTGAAGCTCGGTTCGATGTATGAATGCTATATTTCATATGCAATGTAAATTGAAGTCTGGTTCGATGTATGAATGATATATGTTTGCTATTCCTTGATCTATCCATGATATTCTTGTTCACAATTTTAATATTTTTTAGAAGGGATGAATTTGTTGTGGAAACCCTGAGTCAGGGTTTCACTTAATTTCATTTCTTTCAAATTACATAGCTCTGAGTTGAGATCGATTTGGTAATTTCCATTTGCGAGAATATGATTTCTACAGTTCTCTACTTTTTGATTTAATATCTGGTACTTTTAGTTAACTTATTTGGGGATTTCTTCTGTCGGTGTTAATATTATGGGGTTTCACTCCCACATAGGGCTTAGGAAGACCTCGGTGAGTTTTAGAGTTTATTTAGCATACACTCACTAGTATGTTAGCCCAGGGTAGCTTTAGGGTATCTACCCTTATAACCCCTGCTATATCATTCCTCGGCTCTCTAGGGTTTAATCCAGGGTTACCTGGCCTATGGGTTTTACTCTTTGCCTCTTTTGGGTACTAGCATTCTCAGTGTTCTTGATCAAATTTCTAATTTTCGGTTCTAGAATTTTACATAATTAGCAGAGAAATTGTTTACCAGTTCATTACAATAGTGGTTCTACTATAATCATTTTTTCAGCATTCAAAGACCTGTACCATTCATAATTATATAGCTAGTATGTTCCAGATTACAGGAAATTATCCCCCTCCAACAGTTATTAACTCTACTGAAGATTACTAATACTTAAGGTAACCAGTTGGTACCAACTCTATTGATTTTGTTTTCGGTAGATAAATTACAAACATTAAACCTACTATTAATATTTCCAAGTATCACTTCAGCCTAGGCGCTCCTCTACATCTTTTCTTTCATAGTAAAAGACACATAATTTAGTTTTGTCCAACAATTTAATTTTCCACAAGGTACCTCTTACCTAAGTTGGTTTAAAGTAAAGAACACCAATGGTAGAGGTCACCTCTATTTTCCGCTACTAGTCATCCTCCCGTCCATGAGATTTGTCTTTCAGGACCAAATCTCCCCCCTAGCTCACTCACAAGACCTTTTTCTTCTGCAAGTTTCTCACGCACAGTGCTTATGCTATCTAGTCATCACTAGACTTAGCAATTTCTCCACTTACCGCTTGACATTTCAGCATGGATTTTCCTTCCCCCACTTCATTTTCTTTGGAAGCATTTCAAAATTAGGGGAGGTAGTTAAGGTTTTTCTGGTAACTGCCTTTTTCAACTTCCTTCCATGAGAAGTTACAAGATCTGCTAATACACAAATCATTTCTCATTTTCAATAATTAACAATATTGTTCAACTCAAACAAGTAATAACAATAATTATTTAGTTTTCTCTTACAGTGGTAAATAAAATATTTATAGTTTTCAAGGGACATTACATCTCCCCTTCCTGAAATAAAACATCGTCCGGATGTTTTCCGACCATAAACAACCCTGGATAAGCTTCTCTCATTAGTTGTTCATCCTCCCAGGTAGCTTCATCTAGCCCAAAGTGTTTCCATTGCACTTTAACCTTGGTGATGGCTAGTTTCCACAGATTACTTCTATCCAAATGAGTATATTCAGTGTCTCAACCAAGAATTCTCCTTCAGGCTCAACCTGAAACACACAATACTTGAGTCAGTTTTTCCTTTAACAACAAAACTGATTGGTCTACCTAAGATACTTTCCTACTTGTATGTCATGCCAATTGACTATGTGCTTAGGATCATAAACATATTTTTTTAATACTGACACATGGAAGATGTTGTGGACCCAAATATGACTTTGCAGGGTGAGCTGGTATGCCACCAACCTAACTCTTGCTCAGATTTCAATGGTCCACAAAACTGGGGTGCCATCTTGGTGCACCCACTCCATTGTAACATATTGCTTTTAGCTTGAATTCTCACATACACATGATCTCCTACTTGGTATTCTCTAAAATTTCTCTTTCGGTCGATGAAGTTCTTTTTCATATTTTTGGGCTTCCTTTTAATTGGATCATACCTTCTTGACCATTTCTTCCATCTCTTTAAGCATTATGAGGCCTAGCATCAACCTGTCCTCTCGTCCACCCAAACTGGAGGGTGTGCGGTATTTTCATCCGTACAACACTTCAAATGGGCTCATCTGCAAGGATTTATGATAGCCATTGTTGTACACAAACTCGAACAAGTGCAGATAGTCTTCCCACTTGGATGGTTGCTGCATCACATATGATCTTAGCATATCTTCTACAACCTGATTCACCTGTTCTGTTTGTCCATCAGTCTAAGGATGATAAGCGGTACTAAAATTTAATTGAGTCCCCAATCCCTCAAACAGAGTTCTCCAAAGCACCGACGTAAATTTTACATCACGATCAGAAATTATAGTTTTTGGTAACCCGTGCAGCCTAAAAATGTTTTGCATAACGATATTGGCAATCTGTGCCACTCCGAAAGTGTACTTTACTAGTATAAAATGGGATGATTTTCTTAATTTTTCAACCATCACCATGATGGAGTTGTTGTTTCTCTTGGATTTGGGTAATCCTATTATAAAATCCATAAAGATGGTCTCCCACTTCCACTTTGGAATTGGTAACAGATGTAATAACCTAGCAGGGTGTTGATACTCCATTTTGACTTGTTGGCATTCCAAGAAACGCGTCAAATATTCTGCTACCTATTTCTTCATGCCCAGCCAGTAGTACTCCTTCTGGACTGTTGTAATCATCTTTTGGTATACAGGGTGTCCTGCATAGGGACTCTTATGAAATTAATTTAAAATCAAACTTTTAATGTTACTTTGGTTGGGTACATATAGTCTCTTTTAGTATTTCAACATACCGAAAACATCCATCGCATATCCTTGCTAATATTCGTGACTGGTTGGATTTTGAACTTTTTGTCCTATTTGCTGATAATTGCGATCTTACTCTGATGCCTTTGTAATCATCTCATTGAGAGTAGTTCAACCCTCGCTGCAAGCATTTTCGTAGATTCCATGAAATTTTCAACTTAAAGTGTCAGCTACCCGGTTTTCTTTCCCCTTCAGATGTTTGATTTCAAAATCAAGTCCGCGTATGAATCTACCCACTGTGCCTCCCTAGCATTTAAGGTAATCTGAAGTAACTAGTCAAGCTGTGATGGTCCGTCATCAACATGAATTTGTTTCCCATTAGATAGTGATGCCACATATTTAAAGCGGTAATGACAGCTGGCAGCTCCAAACCATAAGCAGAATATTTCTGCTCATGCTCCTTTAGTTTCCCAGATTCATAGGCAATTACCTTACCTTCCTACATTAATACTCCTCCTACTCCTTCCTTATTCACATCTATGCACACCACATAGTCCTTTCCTGGATTTGCCATGCTTAATATAGGGATAGTGGTGAGTAGATGTCTGAGTTGTTCAAAACTTTTTTGGCATTCTGCAGTCTATTTAAATTTTTTCCCCTTTTTCTACAAGGAAGTGATAGGATAAGCCACTCTCAAGAATCCTTCCACAATTGCCTATAGTAACCCACTAATCCCATGAAGGATCTTATATCTGTTACCTCCTTCAGCACTGGTGATTCCATTATGGTTCTTATCTTCTTGGGATCCACAATGATTCCCTCTTTAGTGATTATATGTCTCAAGTACTGAATTTATTCCTTAAAGAAGTCGCACTTGCTATATTTGGCATATAATTGATGTTTCCCGAGAGTTAACAATACCAATCTGAGGTGTTCCTTGTGTTCCTCCATATTCCAAGAATATATCAGTATATTGTCAATAAAAATTAACACAAACTTGTCTAAATACTAACGAAATATGTTGTTCATTAAGCACATAAAGGTCGCAGGGGCGTTGGTTAACCGAAAGGGTAATACCATGAACTCATAGTGTCCATAGCTAGTTCTAAAGGAAGTTTTGGCTATGTCTTCCTCTTTGATTCTGATCTGGTGGTATCATGATTGTAAATCAATTTTTGAGAATACGGTTACCCCTTTTACTTGT
The DNA here is from genome assembly GCA_000404065.3 of Pinus taeda. Classification (NCBI taxonomy): domain Eukaryota; kingdom Viridiplantae; phylum Streptophyta; class Pinopsida; order Pinales; family Pinaceae; genus Pinus; species Pinus taeda. The sequence continues at coordinate 231,071 of APFE030330429.1, forward strand.
CAAAAAGTTCATCAATATGGGGTAGAGAGTACTTATTCTGAATTGTCAATTTATTCAATTGATGATAGTCCATGCACATATGAAGGGTCCCATTCTTCTTTTTAACGAATAGCACGGGGACTCCCTAGGATGACACACTGGGGGGGATGTAATTTTTGTCCAACAGCACCTGCAATTGCATTTTCAATTTTATTAATTCTAGTGTTCTCATTCGATAAGGAGCTCGGGATACAGGGGCTGCCCCTAACACCAATTCGATCATGAAGTCTATGTCTCTCTTGGGTGGTAGTCTTGGTATGTCTTCGGGAACACATCTGTAAATTCTCGTACCACTGGAATACTTTCCAAGGTGACAGTCTTTTATTTTGGGTTGGCATAACCAACTTGAATGGCATAAACCTAACAACTTTTCTTGATATACTTTGCCAACTATGAAGCAGTTATTGGCCGAATCTGCACTAGCCTCAAAATACCTTGCATCTCCTGCTTTTCTCCTAGTTCATTCCCGTAGCAGATAGTTTTTGTTTTATAGTTTATAATGGACCAGCGTATTTCCAACCAGTCCATGCCTATCAACACATCATACGATCCAAGGGGAAGTACGTTTAGATCTACCATCACAGGCTGACCTACTATCTTCAAGGGGCAGTTATTGACCTTAGCTAACACACATGTCTTTACCCATGTTGCCAGTTATACTATCCAAGGATTTTTAAAATTGACAGTTTGTAATTTACATTGTTACACAACCTTAGGACTAACATTGCTTAATGTAGCTCCAGGATCAATTAAAACAGTTACAGTATAATCAAAGATCTTACCTTCAAACTCCACCATAGTAGGTTGGTTTTCTACCTTACGATCTTCAAGAGTGGCATTAATTTTCGGTATACTCCGAGCCACGCTGTCAACTATAGATGCTTCATGGATTTGTGAAACCTATTCAGTACCCTTTTGATGAGGACAATTTTTAATGTAATGAGGCCATCCACATCCCCAACATTATACTGGAGGTATCATTGTCCCTTCATTATCAATTTTAGCAAATTTCTCACTGAATCTGGATTTAGTGGGGGGCTTCAATCTGAGCTGGTTCTTGTGTAGATTCTTATTTTTTTGCCTTTTGGGAAATCCTTTGCTAACACTACAACGATTTCCCTTAGTGCCCACAACAATATTATTACCTTTCTTGTCAGCCAACCTCTTTCCAAGAATTTCTCCTCTCTGCTTACTTTGTTGATAACATACCCTACCCTTTCGTATAACCTCATCCATTGTTTTTGGGTTATCAAACTCAATTCTTTCCCTCATAGCCAATGGTAAACTAATGATGAACCATTGTACCTTAGACTTTTCCTCTCGTATGTAAGGCACATAACGGAGTAACGAGGTAAATCAGGTGATAAACTCATCCATTGTTTGTTGTCTAAGCCACAGGTCTTGGAATTCCCTTGCTTTCTCATCGTAAAATCATTTAGTCAAATATTTTTCCTTGAAATATTTTTGAAACTTTTCCCAAGTTATATTTTGTTCACTTACCCCTTGTACAATCTTGACCTCCTCCCACCACAAAGTGGCCTTCCCTTGCAATTGGAAAATGGCCAGTCGCGCTTTGAGGTTGTGATCATATTCATATAATTGGAAATACTTATTCATGTTAATCAACCAAGTTTCAGATTCCTGCTGCAGCTCTCCATCAAAGAGTGGTGATTTTATTTTCCAAAACTCCCCTGGTAATTTTGTCCGCTTCCTTTTTGATATTGGGTGTTTAGTGGCATTATATGACTTTCCCTCTCAATTCTCTTCCCCTCCTTCTATTTTTTCTTGATCCGTGTGGTAGCCCTATTCTTCTGACACTCGTACATGTTCAGGGATGGGGTTTGACTGGCACTGATTCTTCTTATCAGATAAGCTTTTCATGATTTTTTCCTGTTCCATAGTTAATCTTGCATTGTCCTCCCATATGCGGGCCATCTCATTCTTTAATTCTCGTACTATCTCTAATATTGTAAGATTGGTGTTTCGGGCCTCCCCTCCTAACTGCACCCATATTTCAGGATTACTTTAAGGGACTATTGCAAGTCCTAGACCAGCCACATTCCTATGTGGAACACTATCCGTTCTCCTCATAATGTGTTGTCGTACTGTTTCCTGTTCTTAACAAATTAGTGGGTTAAAAACAGGTATAAAGAAAAAAGATAAACATGATAACTGATTATTCTTACTAGGCATATTTGCCAAAGGCCATAGTTTGGTAATTTGGCTCTGATACCACTTAACATGGCTCCACATCATACATATGGTGAAAAAAAATAATCAAGCCAATTTTTTTATTTATATACACCTATGTTTCAATTGTTATAGCACTATACTACACTTTTTAGGGTGTAAGTACAATCGTATATATACGATATGATCTCTGATTAAATTATGGGTTATCAGTTTTAGGATTTAAGTGCCCTCATTTGTTGGGCTTCATTAATTTTATCTGTGCCATGGGAATCCCAACCATATCACTTGCGGACAGTCTTAGTGCTAAGTGTACATGTTGTCTGATTCAATCCGGCTTACAACTTGCTAAACTTTATATTGGTGTTGATATTTTGGTTATGGAATTAAATTTCCTGCTTCATCCTGGTACATGGCATGGGCAGGCTTGTCCTAACACATTTGCACATCTCGGGTCTCTCGTTTCATCGACGGTGGAAGACCTGGGTTCACGATCCTATGGCTGGGCTCCTTCTCGGGGTTTATAGATCCATGTTTGTGAAAGAGGTGCCTCATTTTACTCTTTCTTTCATCGGTGCCTGCTCTGGTTCCACTTCTCCTCTCACAGGCCTACTTGGTCTATCAATCTAGAGCTACAATGCGAGTGGAGGATTCTCAGAAACTGGGTTATGGTTTTCTCTTTGACGAGTGTACCCTGGGTAAGCGTTGCTTACAGATGTGACTCTATTATGTTTTCTTTTACAATTCATCGTTTATTCCTTGCCATTGTAGCTCTATTGCTAACAAGAATTATGGTGTATTTTAATCTGTAGGAGACTCAGCTACAGGTTGAAGCTTTACAACTCTGATCGTAAGGTGGTTCCCTTGCATGTTTCTGCATCAACAAAGCCATGAATAACCAACATTTTTTCCAATCCTGATCTTCCGTGGTAGCACAAACCATAATCACTAGTGCCACACAAATACCTGAAAACCCACTTCACTATAGTCTAGTGCTCCTTTCCTGGTTTTGACATAAACCTGCTCAATACTCCCACTACATGTGCAATGTTTGGTCTAGTACAGAGCATTGTATACATCAGGCTACCGACTACACTTGCATATGGAACATGGGAAATTTCTGCTTCCTCTTCTTGTGTCTTGGGACATTGTTCAATAGATAACCTCACACCTACAGGAATAGGAACCTTCATCGGTTTACTATCTTGCATATTAAACCTATACAGTATTGTCTCGACATATTTCCTCTGGTTTAACTAGAACTTCATCTTTACCCGATATCTTTTAATTTCCACACCCAGAATATAGTTTGTAGCACCAAGATCTTTCACGTCAAATTTGGAGGATAATTGGGTCTTCAAATCCTAGATAATTTCTTTGTCATTTCCAACCAACAACATATCATCCACATACAAGAATAGATAAATAACACGATCACCAATTAATTTATAATACACACAATGATCTTCTTTTCTTTTGGTGAAGCCAAGTACCTGTATAAATGTATCAAATTTCTGATACCACATCCTTGGTGACTATTTTAACCCACACAGAGACTACTTTAACTTGAATACCAGTTCTTTCTTACCCTTCACCGCAAAGCCTTTAGGTTGCTTCATGTATATTTCCTCTTCTAGATCCCCGTGAAGAAATGTTGACTTCACATCCATCTGTTCTAGCTCAAAATCAAAAGCAACAAAAACAGATAAAAGTAATCTAATAGAAGTTACCTTGGAAACAAGGGAAAAAATATCACCAAAATCAATTCCCAGCACCTAGGAATAAACATCTTCTACCAACCGAAATTTGTCTTTCTCCACCTTTCCTTCTGCATTTTTCTTCTTCTTGAACACCAATTTGCCGCCAATGGGTTTCCTTCCCACTGGCAACTCCATCAGATCCCAAGCCTCATTTTTGTGCGAACATGCCATTTCATCAACCATGGCCTCTTTTTAGATTTTTCCATCCTCTGAATCTACTACTTCCTTCACAGATCTGGGATCATCGTCGGTAATAAATAAAGCAAAATTTGAACAGAAATAAGATGGACTATACCTTTTTGGCTGTGTTCTTTCTTGAACTGACCTTCTCACACTTGGATTTTGTGGCTCTTCATCTTCTGATTCCTCCTCTATTGTAGAGTCTGATTCTTCCTCCTTAAGCTCAAACTCTATCTTCTCAATTTTCTTTGGTTGGACTTCATGTTTAATAACATCTTTTACCTCTCTGAACACCACATCTCGGTTGGACACAACCTTCCGTGTGACTGGGTTCCAAAGCTTATAACCCTTTAAACCATCCGTATACCCAACAAAGATGCACTTTTCAGATTTACTATCCAACTTGGTTCATTTCTCCTTTGGAGCATGTACATATGCATGACATCCAAATACCCTCAAATGTGAAAAAGAGGGTTTCTTACCAGTCCATACCTCTTGTGGAGTATTATCCTCCAATGTTGATGAAGGTGACCTGTTGACCAGGTAACATGTAGTATCCACTGCCTCTACCCATAATTGTTTCTTGTCCTAACCCGACACCAGTGAGCATGCTTCTTGACCTTTCCATCAATGTCTTATTCATTATTTCTTCAACTCTATTTTACTGAGGTGTATATGGAGTAGTCTTTTGTTGTGCTATACCACACTTCTTACAGAATTCTTCAAATCCCTTGCTACAAAACTCTCCACCATTATCTGTCCTCAACACCTTTATCTTCTTCTCTGTTTGATTTTCCACAAGAGCCTTAAATTCTTTAAACCGGTCAAGGGCTTCAGATTTATTCTTAAGGAAAAATATCTATGTATTCCTTGAGGAGTCATCTATAAATGACACATAGTACATAGACTTACCTAGTGATGGAACCTTCACAGGTCCAAACACATCACTGTGCACAAGTTCTAATATTTGTTTCGCCCTCTTACTACTAGAGGGGAAACTCACCTAATTCTGCTTCCCATATACACAATTTTCAGAAAAATCAAAATCCAAAGAGCAATTACTCATACCTTCTACCATACCTTTACCATGAATTATTCGAAGGCCCTTCTCACCAATATGTCCAAGCCTTTGACGCCACAACATGGTCTTCTCTCCAGAGACCACTAGATTTTCTACTCCACTTTCAGGAACCACATAACTATTTCCCCCATCAATAACAATGCTACCTTGTAGCTTGTAGAAAGTTCCAATTCGAACTCCTCGCATCAATACCAGTGCTCCACAAACCATTTTGCAGGTATCCTTCTCGAACACTGTTTTTACACTTGCATCATCTAGCTTGCTTATAGAAATCAGATTTCTAGCAAATGCAGGAATATATGGAACACCCGGAAGTGTTCTAACCCTTCCACCTTGCAACTTCAACTTTACTTTTCTGTGACCAATGATTCTAGTCTTCCTATCATCCCCTACGAAGACATCAGTACCATCATATTTCTCATATTCTCAGAACCACTCTCTACGAGGAGTGAAGTGAAAGGATGCACCTGAGTAAATCAAAAATGCCTCATGACCTACATGTGTACTTGAAGAAGCCAAGTACACATCTCCACCTTCATCTGGGGTAGCTTTTGCCTCTACAGAAGGAGCATCATCAGATCCCTTTCCTTTATCATGAGCTTTAGATTTACTATCCCTTTTGTAGTGCCCTTCCTTTTCGTATTTCCAGCACACCACCTTTATAGGTTTTCCTGGAGATTTAGATCTCCCTCTAGATTTAGATCGCCCACTCGATGACTTATTTTTGTTTTTGTTCTAGGACAATCCTCGTACAGACAAGGCATCACCATTCTGGCTCTCCAAATTTTTTCATCTCATCTACTTTGTTAGCAAGGATGAAACTATTTCATCAAATTGTAAGGCATTTGCATTGCTACCTATTGTAATAACCAGACTATCCCATGAATTTGGTAGAGAAAACAACAAAATAATGCACTTATCTTCATCTGAAATTTTAATATCAACAGATGCTAACTGGCTTACCACAGTATTAAATGTGTTAAGATGCTCTGTCACTGAGTCTCCATTTTTCATCCTCAGGTTATACAAATTTTTCCGCAGGAACATTTTATTCACTAGAGACTTAGATTAGTACAAGGTCCCTAACTTGTCCCACAAAGCCTTCGCCATAGGTTCCCCTCATACATTCAACAATACTGAATCTGAGGCACACAATTGTATTGTGCTTTTTGCCTTCTGATCCAACTTCATCCATTCTTCATCGGACACTCTCGTTGGTTTAGTACCCGGATCTACCACGACCCTCTGATCTTTATCCACCAACAGATCCTCCATCTTGAGTTTCCACAACTAAAAAATCTGACCATTAAATTTCTCGATCTCTATCTTTCCACTGCTCACCATCTTCTTTCACCACTAGAATTGATCTCGTAGACTCGTACTGAACAGGGTCTACCACAGGCCCGAGAAAAACGCTTCAGCAACAAAGGCGTCCCCTTGAAGCCAAAAATGGCTCTGATACCAAAACCATAGGTGGGTTTGCCTCAAACCCCCTGTGACCCCCTCGCCCCCCCGCTACATAATCGGCGCAACAAAGGGGGTCTCCGCCCCCCCTCTAACTCCCTGGTTAACTACGTTGGCTAGTCATGGAAAGAATATAACACAACACAAAAAGGTGGCTCCCTTGCATGTTTTTCGATGCCTGAGGGTTTCTAAGTAAGGTTTATCTCCAACCTGGTGCTTGTTTGATAGAGAAGGAACTCTTTGGTTGCTTGAGACTAGAGCTTCAGCTCCCTTGACTATTACTAGCTTTTATTTTTCCGGTTTTGAAGTAAAAATGAGATCTCATTACGCAATTATTAGTTAATAGTTATCAGGAAAATGCCTACACTTGTTCCAATATGTAAGCATTAACATTTCCTCTATATAATTGAGGATTTTATTAACTGGATGTGGTTCTTGAGATTATGGCAACACCAACATAATTTCCATGTTAAGTTTTTTGTGAAAGAATTACATCTCTCTGATTGAGAATTCTTAATCTAATTTGGCCGACTTCTTGGGGTTCGAAGCCGTTTGTGTTTTTTCTTATCTCCTATGATTTTGGTTCCATATGGAATGTAAATTGAAGTCTAGTTCAATGTATGAAAGCTATATGTTATATGAAATGTAAATTGAAGTCTGGTTTGATGTATGAATGGTATATGTTTGCTATTCCTTGATCTATACATGATATTCTTGTTCACAATTTCAATACTATTTGGAATGGATAGAATTTGTTGTGGAATCCCCAAGTCATGGTTTCACTTAATTTTAGTTCTTTCAAATTACTTGGCTCTGAGTTGAGATCGATTTGGTAATTTCCATTTGTGAGAATACGATGTCTACAATTCTGTAGTTTTCGATTTAATATCTAGTACTTTTAGTTAACTTGTTCGGGGATTTGTTCTGACGGTGTTAATACTATTGGTTTTCACTCCCACGTAGGGTTTAGGAAGACCTGGCAGAGTTTTTGAGTTTATTTAACAATCCACTCACTGGTATGCTAACCCAAGGTGGCTTTAGGGTATCTACCCTTATAACCCCTGCTATATCGACCCCTCTTATGGCATCATTCCTTGGCTCTCTGTGGTTTAATCTTGGGTTACCTAACCTGTGGGTTTTACTCTTTGCCTCTTCTGGGTACTAGCATTCTCAGCATTCTTGATCAAATTTCTAATTTGTAGTTCTAAAATTTTACACAATCAACAGAGAAATTGTTTACCAGTTCATTACGACAGTGGTTCTACTATAATCAATTTCCAAGCATTGAAAGACCTGTACAGATCATAATTATACAACTAGTATATTCCAGATTACAGGAAATTATCTCGCTCCACCAATTATTAACTCTACTATAAAAGATTACTAATAATTAAGGTAAGTAGTTGGTTCCGACTCTATTGTTTCAGTTTTCGGTAGATAAAGTACAAAAATAACCCTACTATAAATATTTCCAAGTATCACTTCAGCCTAGGCGCTCCTCTACATCTTTTCATTTACAGTAAAAGACACATAATTTAGTTTTGTGCAACAGTTTAAGTTTCTAGAAGGTACCTCTTACCTGAGTTGGTTTAAAGTAAAGAACTCCAATGGTAGAGGTCACCTCTGTTTTCCACTGCTAGTCATCCTCCTGTCCATGAGATTTGTCTTTCGGGACCAAATCTCCCCCTTAGCTTGCTCACAAGATTTATGTCTCCTACATGTTACTCGCACACAATGCTTATGCTATCTGGTCATCACCAGACTTAGCAATTTTTCGCATTACCACCTGACATTTCAACACGGCTTTTCCTCCCCCCACTTCCTTTTCTTTGGAAGCATTTCAAAGTTAGGGGAGGTAGTTAAGGTTTTTCTAGCAACTCCCTTTTTCAACTTCCTTCCATGAGAAGTTACAAGATCTGCTAATACTCAAATCGTTTCTCATTTTCAATAATTAACAATATTGTTCAACTCAAACAAGTAATAACAATAATTATTCAGTTTTCTCTTACTGTAGTAAATTAAATATTTACAGTTTTCTGGGGACATTACATCTCCCCTTTCTGAAATAAAACATTGTCCCGATGTTTTCCGGCCATAAACAACCCTGGATAAGCTTCTCTCATTAGTTATTCATCCTCCCAGGTGGCCTCATCTGGCCGAAAGTGCTATCATTGCACTTTAACCTGCGTGATGGCTCATTTCCACAGATTACTTCTCTCCAATCGAATATATTCAGTGGCTCAACCAAGAATTCTCCTTCTGACTCAACCTGAAACACACAATACTTGAGTCAGTTTTTCCTTTAACAACAAAACTAATTGGTATACCTAAGATACTTTCCTACCTGTATGCCGTGCCACTTGACTATGTTCTTAGGATCATAAACATATTTTTTTAATACTGACACAAGGAAGACGTTGTGGACCTGAATATGACATGGCAGGGCGAGCTGGTGTGCCACCGACCCAACTCTCACTCAGATCTGAAATGGTCGACAAAACCGCGGTGCCAGCTTGGTGCACCCACTCCATTGTAACGTATTACCTTTAGCTTGAATTCTCACATACACATGATCTCCTACTTGGTATTCTCTAAAATATCTCTCGCAATCGGCAAAGTTGTTTTGCCTATCTTGGGCTGCCTTTTAATTGGATCATACCTTCTTCACCATTTCTTCCATCTCTTTAAGCATTTCGGGGCCCAGCATCAACCTATCCTCTGGTCCCCCCAAACTATAGGGTGTGCAACATTTTCATCCATACAACACTTCAAACAGACTCATCTGCAAGGAAGTATGATAGCCATTGTTGTATGCAAACTCAACCAAGTGCAAATAGTCTTCCCACTTGGATGGTTGCTGCATCACATATGATCTTAGCATATCTTCTATAACCTGATTCACCTGTTCTGTTTGTCCATCGGTCTAAGGATGATAAGCGGTACTGAAATTTAATTGAGTCCCCAATCCCTCAAACAAAGTTCTCCAAAACACTGACGTAAATTTTACATCACGATTAGAAATTATAGTTTTTGGTAACCTGTGCAGCCTAAAAATGTTTTTCATAACAATATTGGCAATATGTGCCACTCTGAAAGTGGATTGTATTGGTATAAAAATGGGTTGATTTTCTTAATTTGTCAACCATCACCATGATGGAGTTTTTTTTTCTCTTGGATTTGGGTAATCCTATTATAAAATCCATAGAGATGGTCTCCCACTTCCACTCTGGAATTGGTAGCAGATGTAATAACCCAGCAGGGTGTTGATGCTCTATTTTGACTTGTTGGCATTCCAAGCAACGTGTCCGATATTCTGCTACCTCTTTCTTCATGCCCAGCCGATAGTACTCCTTCCGGAGTGTTGTAATCAACTTTTGGTGTACAGGGTGTCATGCATAGGGATTCTTATGAAATTCATTTAAAATCAAACTTTTAATGTTGCTTTGGTTGGGTACATATAGTCTCTTTTAGTATTTCAGCATACCGACAACATCCATCGCATATCCTTGCTAATATTCGTGACTGGTTGGATTTTGAACTTGTTATCCTATTTGTTGATAATTGTGATCTTACTCTGCTCCCTTTTTGATCATCACATTGAGATTATTCGGCCCCTCACTGCAAGCAATTCCATAGATGCCATGCACTTTTCAACTTAAAGTGTTAGCTACCCAGTTTTCTTTCCCCTTCAGATGTTTGATTTCAAAATCAAATCCGCATATGAAATCTACCCATTGTGCCTGCCTAGCATTTAAGGTAAGCTGAAGTAACTAGTCAAGTTGTGATGGTCCATCATCAACATTAATTTTTTTCCCATTAGATAGTGATCCCACATATTTAAAGCAGGAATGACAGCTGGCAGCTCCAAACCATAAGAAGAATATTTATGCTCATGCTCCTTTAGTTTCCTAGATTCATAGGCGATTATCTTCCCTTCCTACATTAATACTCCTCCTACTCCTTCCTTACTAGCATATGTGCACACCACATAGTCCTTTCCTCAATCTGCCATGCTTAATATAGGCATAGTGGTGAGCAGTTGTTTGAGTTGTTCAAATTGTTTTTGGCATTCTGCAATCTATTTAAAATTTGTCCCCTTTTTCTGCAAGGAAGTGATAGGATAAGCCACTCTCGATAAGATTCGTGTTTCGGGCCTCCCCTCCTAACTGCACCCATATTTCAAGATTACTTTAAGGGACTGTTGCAGGTCCTAGACCAGCCACATTCCTGTGTGGAACACTATTCATTCTCCTCATAATCTGTTGTCGTCCTGTTTCCGGTTCTTAACAAATTACTGGGTTAAAAACAGGTATAAAGCAAAAAGATAAACACGATAACTGATTATTCTTACTAGGTATATTTGCCAAAGGCCATAGTTTGGTAACTTGGCTCTAATACCACTTGTCACGGATCCACTTCATACATATGGTAAAAAAATAATCAAGCCAACCTTTTTATTTATATACACCTATGTTTCAATTGTTATAGCACTATACTACAATTTTTAGGGTGTAAGTACAATCGTTTATATAAAATATGATCTCTGATTAAATTCTAGGTTATCAGTTTTTGGATTTAAGTGCCATCGTTTGTTGGGCTTCATTAATTTTATCTGTGCCATGCGAATCCCAACCATATCACTTTCTGATCGTCTTAGTGCTAAGCGTACATGCTGTCTAATTCAATCCATCTTACAACTTGTTAAACTTTATATTGGTGTTGTTATTTTGGTTATGGCATTAAATTCCCTACTCCGTCCTGGTACATCACATGGGCAGGCTTGTTCAAACACAGCTACACATCTCGGGTCTCTCATCTCATCGACGATGGAAGACCTGGGTTCACGATCCTATGGCTGGGCTCCTTCTCGGGGTTTACACATCCATGTTTATGAAAGAGGTGCCTGATTTTACTCTTTCTTTCCTCGATGCCTGCTCCAGTTCCACTTCTCCTCTCACAGGCCTACTTGGTTTGTCAATCCAGAGCTACAATGCGAGTGGAGGATTCTCAGAAACTAGGTTATGGTTTTCTCTTCGACGAGTTAAGCGTTGCTTACAGATGTGACTCTGTTATGTTTTCTTTTACAATTCATTGTTTATTCCCTGCCATTGTAGCTCTTTTGCTAACAAGAATTGTGGTGTATTTTAATCTGTAGGAGACAACGACAGGTTCAAGCTTTACAACTATGATCGTAAGGTGGTTCCCTTGCATGTTTCTGCATCAACAAAGCCATGAATAACCAACATTTTTTCCAATCTTGATCTTCTGTGGTAGCACAAACCATAATCACTGGTGCTACACAAATACCTGAAAATCCACTTCACTATTGTCCAGTGCTCCTTCCCTGGTTTTGACATATACTTTCTCACTACTCCCACTGCATGTGTAATGTTTGGTCTAGTACAGACCATTGCATACTTCAGGCTACCGACTACACTTGCATTTGGAACACCTGGCATGTCCTCTTCCTCTTCTTGTGTTTTGGGACACTGTTCAGCAAATAACCTCACACCTATAGGAATAGGAAGCTTCATCAGTTTACTATCCTGCATATTAAACCTCTGTAGTATTGTCTCAACATACTTCCTTTAGTTTAACTAGAGCTTCATCTTTACCCGATCTCTTTTAATTTCCACGCCCAAAAAATAGTTTGTAGCACCAAGATCTTTCATGTCAAATTTGGAGGATAATTGGGTCTTCAAATCCTGGATAATTTCTTTGTCATTTCCAACCAGCAACATATCATCCACATACAAGACTAGATAAATAACACGGTCACCAATTAATTTAAAATACACACAGTGATCTGCTTTGCTTCTGGTGAAGCCAAGTCCCATATAAATGTATCAAATTTCTGATACCACATCCTTGGTGACTGTTTTAACCCATACAGAGACTTCTTTAACTTGCATACTAGTTCTTTCTTACCCTTCACCGCAAAGCCTTCAGGTTGCTTCATGTAGATTTCCTCTTCCAAATCCCCGTGAAGACATGTTGTCTTCACATCC
>APFE030330429.1:260538-295917 GCA_000404065.3 Pinus taeda
ACTTATTCATATTTATTGTCAATTCTTCCATCTTATCATCCATGCCATCAATTTTAGCATCCATGCCATTCATCTTAGCTTCCATGCCATCCATATTAGCTTCTACACCCTTCTTTAAACCATCCATCTTAGCTTCTACATCTTTCCTTAAACCATCCATCTTAGATTCTGTTGTTTTTTTTGCAAGTGACACTTGTTGCACTTGTTCTTGTAATTTTGATATATCATGTAGCATTTCTTCCTCTTCTTCATGAGTCACGCTAGAGCTTTCAGTTTCCTTACTAGGAGTTAGAATTTTCTTTCCTCGGGGCATTAGTTACCGATAATAATGCTCTACTATGCCCTTTGAATTCCTTCAAAATAAATTTCAAACCAATCTTAAGCAAAAATTTAAAAGAATCTACACACGTTTTTTCACTTTGTAGGAGCTCGATATTGCCTCTGATGTATCTCTGTAAATTCAAATCATCTAGTTCTAAAATTGTGACTTGTAGTAGCCCACTGTGTCCTCTTTCCAATGCCACCAGTCTAATCCAAATTGGATTCTCCAAGAAAGAGTTATGCAAAATCTCCCACAGTGACCTGATTATGGACTAGTTCAGTAGGGCGAATTTGTATGATGTGCCACGAGTCCCTATTTCGTCTTTTGGCTGTAAAAAATATATACCAGAAACTACAATCTGTCCTCTTTCTACACCATCTTACGAAATTTCAATCCAATGCTCAGAGAAAAAGTTATGATGATTTTCCCTAGTTCACCTGTTTGGAATGTAATTCAAGATTCTGCAAAAAGACCAACTTCCTTAGATCATATCTCTGCAAATATAGTGCAAAACGCTCTAAAATTATGACCCGCGATTCAGCAGAATGTCTTCTAAAATGGGTTTTTTTTTTTAGCTTCTGAAACGTCATAGAAAAAAAGTTATTGCGAAAATGCCACGATGACCTATTTGGAGCAGCGAAACCCTAGAATCCAAAGCTTCAATACCAAATGTTATGAACTAGCTCAAGAAAAGATAGAAAAGATAGTTCAACGCCTTAGAATTCAGCATCTTCGAGGGGGAAACCTCCTTTACATTACATAAATGAACAATTATTAGATAATACAAATGACAAAACCTCCTTTCTATATATAGGAGTCTAAGAAGTCACAATATAACCCAGTCGACCTAACAATAATAATATAAAGCCACAAAAAAAACAATAGAGGGATTCTATGGGGCACAGAAATAACAATATGGGGGCAATAGGGGCACAAAAATATTAATAAGGGGTACAACTACAATATTAATGGGGTAATCACTAGTATTATAGGGACCCAACAAGTGATAAGGAAGGATGAAGTTTCCATAGGTATAGGGACTTCACCACTTTCCATAAAAAACTCTTCACCAAAGACGGGGTTCGTCTCATCCATGTTAGAGGAAGACATCAGGACCGAAACACTAGAAGGAGTAACAGGGAAATCTTCTTCGGAAGGTTCCAAAATGAGGTTCCAATGAATATCATAAAACTCATCTTCCGTGATGCAAGAGTTAAGTGGTTGAATAATCAGAATAATAGGAAGAGTATCACTAACAACCGATACCTCAAAAGCAATAGAAGATGTAGAACCTTGGTCACTTGGTACGGGTGATGGGATCGGTGAATCTACCAGGATGATTTAACTCAAAAAGTTCCAGGGAAAAATAAATGAGTAGGGAAAACAATCCTATGCAAACTGAAACATAGTCAAGATTTTAACAAGGTAAATGTGAATGTGGTCGAATAAATTTTATCACAGGAATTGAACTTGGCCTTTTCACTTTAAAGAGTCGAGAAAAGGACAAAATATGACTCTAGTTTCCTTCGAATGTTTAGTGAGCTTGAAACGACAAGTGCTCAGATGGACCTTTTCTTTTAAGGAGTCGAAAAGGAACAAAAATGACTACTTTGGAGAGCTAGGCAAAAGGTTTACCAAAAAACTCATAAAACTCCATATACACCTTGGAAATCAAATGAAAGAAAAAATTACCAAGGACTTTCCGTACGGCGGTCAATCTTCCCGAATGTTGTGTTCGATGCATTATGGTTTGTAAGGCAGTAGACATGGCTTCCTATGGATGTAGGATGATAACCTAGTGGGGTCTCCTGATATATACTCGACGGTATTGGGAGCATAAGTCCGTACTAGGCAACTACTGAGTCGCAAAAGGAGGAATCACCCAACCTTAAGCGAAAGCAATAGTGACTAGGTTTAACGACACCAGAGCACGTCTCTAGCCTAGACCTCTAAATAATGTGTGTTAAGTTCCAATGTTTTGTTAATTTCATTCAGTTAATTTTAGAGTTGATCTTGAATTAGGTTTGAATTTCAGGCCCTACTGTATGTATCTCAAAAATCCTAGGATGCAACTAGAATGAGTAAAGCATCTTTCATTTTGATGAACACCTACTTACAGAAAGGTAGAAAGTTCATTCCCAAACTAAGACAAGAAAAAGACAAGAAAATGCAAGTGCTATGAAACACAATGTATTAACACACCAATCCTACAGTGCATCGATACTACTAATGATAGATTTAAAGTTCGCTTTCCAATTTCTCAAACATGAAAATTTGAAATGCAAATGTACTTTCACTTTCGTATACTAAATGAATGCAATCTTTTGATTTTGATTTTTTTTTTTTTCTGAATTTAAAGAGACAAACAAGCGAGTGTAAATTGATCAACCCAAACAATTGTAATCTATGCTTGGTAGTGAAGAAACCAAATCAATCATAAGAAATTTCCTCAAGAGTCAACACCAAAAATTGACCAGCAAGAAATAAGCAATGAAAGAGCCTCAAGCAAATCGATAAGATGGTTGCAAATGAACCTTGGATAAACAAGAAACCTAGAAAAATGGTTCAAAAACATGAAAGAGCTAGGTCATAGGGTCTAAAAACACAAGACTTTCTCAATGAAACTAAAGAGATAGTGCCCTAACCAAAAATAATTAAAAGAAGTTGATGGGCAAGAGGAAAACAATTGGGGATAAACAGGACTGCTGAATTCAGGAGGTGAAGTTGTAAAAACAACTCACACAGGAATGATCACGAGTATATAACCAACAACTTATGATGACAAGTGAATCATCGCAAGGGTGATGATAGAGGCAAATCCTCTCGCCTTAGAGTGGGTCTAGTCACAGTAAAGACAAAACAACAATCGATTCCCTTAAATAGTCATCATTGGAGGCCTACCTCAAACTAATGGTTGATGAAGTTTTCGTTGTGTTGCTCCAGCTGCTGTTTCTTTCTCCTTAATGGGCAATCAACCTGAAACACCACAATAAAACAACAGAGCACGTAACTGATAACAACAATGATATATTTACTTATAAAGTCAAGAAATCATAATCTATCAAGTAAATTATGCACAAGATATAGGAAATCATCATTGCTTGTATTAAAATGAATCAAGAGAAAAGATTACAACCAAGTCTTGACATCGCAAGCCTTCTCAGAGGGTCCATCCGGTATGTTTGTTCAAGCATTCACTCTCAAGAATGGGTCTCCCAAATAGATGATATCTCTCTCTCACTCACAAGCTCTAACACAAGGTTAAGGAATTCCACAACCTCTTACCAGACTATTAGCAATCCCACACTTGTCACACTCACACCAAAGCTATCTACCAAACTCAAAAGAAATAGTATCACTGCCCAACTAAAGAACTAGTAGATCATAGCAATGGTGAGTGATTTTATGGGAGAAGGAGTCTCCATGAAACGAGGGAGAGGGAGCTTATCCTCAAGGGAGGTTGCACAAGAGATGGAACCACAATCCCAGAGAAGGAAAAGAAACCCAAACTTACCTAAAAACCAGCTCTAGGGACATCTAGAAGGCTGGCTATTTGAACAAATTTGCCAAATCTGGATCATCGCAAGTCATGAACTAAGGCTCAGTGATGACATCACAAGGAGGCAATGCATGCTGACAAATCATTGCGATAAATAGTTGGAAGCCTTGCACCGAGCCCTAAAATTCGACCGTTGCGGTAAACACATGTACACCTATGATGGTTTCATGATTGGACTGTTCATGACAAGGGATCATCGTGCATTTTAATGGATTACTAGCAACGATGTAGAAACTTAGGGAAAAAGGGTCAGGCTTCAACATCAGAGAGCACTATTTAATCTTTTTGCATGAATGGGAAGAGATAAACATGTTTATTTGATACATGACATAGTAGAGGGACTGAGATGAGGAAAATGACAAATTACTATGTAACAATTTCTCACTATCATGAAGGTACATTTCCATCAAGTTTGTTATGGCATGATAGATTTGGACACTTGAACTATGAAAACCTTCATTTGTTGAATAAAAATGGTGTTATTGGTTTTCCTATTATTCCTAGGAAATTTAAACAATGGGATGCTTGTATTCAAGAAAACACATCAAATAGTCTTTTCATGATTCTCATTCCATAGCACAGAAAAATTGAAATCATTCACTCTGATTTATGTGGCCCAATGCATGTTCCTTCTGCAAATGGTAATAAATATATGATGACATTTATTGATGACTACACTAGAATGTGTTGCGTTTATTTATTAAAGAACAACGTGATGCTTTTGAAACATTCACGAACTTTCATGCATGGATTAAGAATGATGTGCAATCTCATATTGGTTCTATTCGCACTCATAATGGAAATGAATACACTTCAAATGAATTTGAAAAATATCTTCACCAGCATGGGATCAAACATCAAACAATTGTGCCTTATATTCCCCAACAGAATACAATAACTAAAAGAATGAATAGGACAATCTTAAATATGGTACGTTCCATGATGTTTTTCGATAATTTTAAGATGATGTTTTGGGCTGATGTAGTCCTATGTGTTGTGTATATAAAGAATAGATTTCCATATAATTCTATAAAAAACAAGACTCCCTATGAAATTTGGTATGGCCACATTCCTTTGGTGAGAGATCTCAGGGTTTTTGGCTCCACTTGTTATACCTTGATATCTAAGGAATAGAGAAACAAACTTGGTGCAAAGAGTCACAAGTGCATCTTCTTCGGTTGTCAAATACCTCCAAAAATATTGTCTCTATGATGAAGTTAATAAGAGATTTATAATATCTAGGTATGTGATCTTTCTTGAATCTTCCATTGTTGTTGGGCGACAATGTGGCCACTTGGATAGATTCAAACATGAAAATTATTTTCAAGGGTTTGATAATGAGATTCCACATATCAAGCTCCTCTAAATGCTTGAGTGAAAAAATATTAAATGGTAGAAATGATATCAAGAAGTGAAAAATGAGAGATACATGATGGATTTCAAGATCAAAATCTCATTGGAATGAAGAAAGAAAGAAGTGCACAATGTTACTTTATAGAGATCCATTTCCTCTAAATTAGAACAAAAATCAACAAATGAACTCTAGTTTCATGTAGGAGTCATCTGAAACCTTAATTTTTGGGCTTAATATGATCCTTTGAACATCTCTTTTCCATTTTTCATTTTTTGTTGCACAATGCATGTCAAATATTAATAATTCAATAACTCCTATTGAGGTGGGAAATTATTAGTTGGCATGTAATATTGTTTAGGGTACTTAACACTTAGGAACCAAAATGTGTAGAATTTGAAGAAAATTTATTTTTTATTTATTGATATGCCATGTAGAGTAATCATACCAAAATCCATGTAAAACCATCCGACTAGTCTCACACGTAAGAAAATATTGAAACATGATATATTAAAGGTGCTAAAGAACATAATTCATACTTCACACATTTTCTATGATATGCTATATATTATCTTCATTATTAGTAGACTTAATTGGTAATAACTTGCTCTCATGAAATGCATTATAATTATATTGTTCCAATACATGGTGCATCATGAAGCAGAAATAACTTTGAATCATTTCTCAACCATTAGTTTGCAGATAACACAAAAATATTCATACAATAAAAATAGTACTTTGATACACCAAATTCTATATTTTAAATAACCATCATAACTTTAAACTATCTCTGCTACAAGATAAATATGTACTTGACTTAAATATCAAGATATCAGATGAGCCAAAGTTTTGTAAATAAATTGGCTTGTGCAAAGTGCCCATGGAAGCTTGCATTCAATCCAAAATAATAAAAAGTAAAGAATGTCCATTGAGAGCTATTTAACTTGGTCGTGAATGTTTGTTATTGGCCGCATAGGGTGGGTTCCCACCTTGAAGTATTGATCTGTAATTATTTCCTTACATATTATTTTTCTGACAAAAAGGATAATTCCCATTGAAATGATTGTTAAACATATCATTTGGTTGAGGGAAGGGAAAAATATCATTGGAATGACTACTAAAAATATTATCTGGATGAGAGAAAAGAACACTCCCATTATCTTCCTTAATGCCACTTCAAAATTATTGATTTGGATTCCCCTGAAATATAGGTGCAAGTTTTCCCCATGGTATGGGACATGGAAGATGTTTTTTTTTTAGGAAGAGATCCAATGTTGCAAATATACATTGTAATGCTAGCATACAATCTTAGATTTTGTCTAAGTAGAACTCCAACACAAGTTTGCACCTAATTAAACAACATAGGGTTGGAAGTCCTCTGATTTGCATCCAATCATGGTACTTGAGGCCCTCTAGCTACTCGGCTAGAGTATTTTCTAGGCCAAGTTCTGCTAGGTAAGCTAGGATGAATTTTATTATATTGTGTTAGTTCTCCCATAAAAGTAGAATGCGTGGGCCTATAAGAGAAATCCATGAGGTTGGAATTTATGTAGCTTCCAATAAGAATAATTGGACCAAGAACAAGGGGTTGGGCTTGGTGAACACCTCCAGTAAATTTTGGGAAAGATTGCCTAGAAAAAGGATGCCTTGGTTGAAACCCTCTAGCTGGATGATGTTGAGGCCTCGAGCAAATTTGTGAGTGGAGAGTTTGGCTGAATGGATCATGAAAATTCCTAGAAAGAGGTTGCTTCCAAGAGAAGATCCCTTGGGCTTGATCATATACTGGTACAGAATGAACAACACTTACTGGGTTTGCCATAAATTTACTATCACAAACATGTCACCGACAATAGGAGGCTAGGTAGGACACATCAATTCAGTAGAATCTTGATTGGGCTTTGTATGGAATGCTACTCAATGAGGAGGTTCACTTGCAAACATAATCAAACCTTAAATTTTTTCTTTAGAGTATGCTAGCAAAATTATGGGTGGTATTGAGGGACCACTTATGGAGCTTGAAAGTTGAGGAAGTTGTTATTTAAGGCTATTTCAAGTAGTTTGACACATGCATTGAGATTAGATAGGTGAGGGTCTATATGGAGTTGGGGTTCTAGGCCTTTTGCAATTTTGTTTACAGATTACAACTGTAGATGGTGGCCAACCAAACAAACTATTATGAAATGGTTTCTTCAAAGAAAACCGTTTCTGCATAGAATTTATAAAAAAAAATCAGAGGATCCTACTATGATCAGTCTATAAATTTATTAAACATGAAGATATGTCTACATACCTGAGATTACAGCCTCAATCCATTTACACTATTCAAATTGTGTTGTAAGTGACCACCATCATCTTCTCTCTTCCTTTCATCCACAAACTCTTGCTTTCTCCCACATCTTCCATAATTATTTTCCTGAAGTTTTTCTCTTGAATTGGATACCCTCTTCACAAAGGATCTTTTTTATACTCTGCCTCATTCTCATCATCCACGAACTCCATTTCCTCAGAAATATCTCCATCATGTTCACTAGAAGAATCATATCCTCTTCTGTACAAACTTGGGTTATTTTTAGTACAAACTTTGCAAATTTTGGATCATATGAAACATGTATCCCTTCCCTTTCATAATCGGCTACATCAACAATAGTATTATACAAACTAAGGAGTTTCTAGCTCTCCAGTCATATAAAAACCCTCTAATGAAGCACCTACTAGTTATGTCCATAACAAATTTACTATTATGTCTATAAAGTAATCACAATAAGTATATCTCAATATGTTTTAACATAAATCATATGTCTAGATACTCTTTTTGATAGTCCTAAAAAGGCACTATTTCAGATAATAGAGCTTGTACAATGACAAGGGATGACCAAAGGTGGGTAATGAGATTTTAAGTAATGTGAAGTGTAATATATGAAGGGGGTGAACTAGGAATATATAGGCTATGTCTATGAAGTGATGGAAAGAAACATATACAAAAATTCTATATATTTGTGTAATCTAACACAATTATAAGCAATTCAAGATTTTCCACACTCTTATAAATGATTATAATGTATCATAATAGTTGTTGGAAAATAACATTTGAAGAACCCTCTGACCTGACCACATTGGGGTGAAGACAGTACGATACCATGGGGTCACATGGAAGCTTGGAGAGAGTGAGATAACAAGGGAGCGGTGGTGCATTGGGGTGTAAATTTTAGCTCATGGTAGATGGTGGTGGTTTGGATCTAATGGGCAGTGGACTTGTATTAGAAAAACCATTTATTAATGATCAGAAGCGTGGAAATTTTCATATAGATAGTGGTCATGTCAAGTCATACACACCTATTAGATCCTTAATTGACATATTGGTGCCTTCCACCAGAAATGGCAGTCACCACACAACCTCTTGATGCCTTCTAGAAGGAAAACATTGAGATAAAAAGAGGTACGGAAATAAAAAATAGAACCCCAAAGGGCATCTCTTCTTCCTTTCCACCACCTTCAATGAGAGTGTAAATAAAATATTTTATGGTTATTATAGACAAAACCATTCTCCCTTAATATGGTAGCCTCAATGCACAACAACCTGATTTATCCAATTAGAAATCTTTGGCCACCATCCCAAAAAAGATAAAGCCTCCAAATTCTAGACTAGCAACCTCCATATGCCCTCACGAGGTGGAGAATAATACCAAGGGGGAAGTCTTTGGATAATTTTCTAGTGCTATGAATGAGTGAGTGCGGATTGTAGCTCAAGCTGCTCTAGGTGATAT
This sequence comes from Pinus taeda, assembly GCA_000404065.3. Lineage (NCBI taxonomy): Eukaryota > Viridiplantae > Streptophyta > Pinopsida > Pinales > Pinaceae > Pinus > Pinus taeda. The sequence continues at coordinate 269,535 of APFE030330429.1, forward strand.
TACGAATGGGGTGGAATCGTATAAGGCTCCAAAAATTGCACCTAAATAGAGGAAGAGTCAGGGAAAGATTATGAAAATGGGTCCTAATTGGAGAAATAAATTTATAGAGGAGGAAAAGAAGAACACATATGCATGGGTTGGTGATGTAATAGAGATGATTCTATTTAGTGATAAAGACATGGAGGCAATGAAGGAAAGAATTGTAGAAGAAGGTATGTAGGTTTTTCAATGCCATCTTTGTTTTGTTGTTGGTATTGTGTGTGTTTTTGGATTTTATTCTTTACAAGTGTTTTATCTTGGGTAGATTTTCCATCTCCACTTATGGGTAGGCTCATACCACAAATCTATAATGGGTCCAAGTTTTGCGAGAGATTTTTTTTTTTACTCGATTCAAATATCTCCATGACCAATAGATACTCACATTATCACCTTCCCTTGGGAGGTCCTGATGAATTTCAAATCATCACATTCTTTTTTCTTACAATTAAATCCACTAACACTACACTTGCCACTAACTACTAGAAAACCCATTTTTTATCCCATCCATATTCTTGTCCCCATTCCCATGTTGACACTACAGTAGTACATGAATAATCAAGTGGAGTGAGCTAACAATTATTTTCCCCAAAATCCTATGTCCCTATTTCTTATTTCATTCTCATTTCCCCTTCGAGCTCCAATTTCTGATAACATAGCTAGCTGCAAATTACCTATTGGAAAGTTCTTGGTATTTTGTGCATATTTGGATGTGCACTTAAATTTTCTCTACTTCTAGGCTGCATGTAGGTCGATAAGTCGCCATAAGTAAAATTTCACTAGTCAAACTCACCCATGTGATTTTCTAGACAACCACCTAAAAAATCTATTGTGTTTCATGGATACATGGGTGCCTTGCTAATGTTAAATGTTGTAAGTGAAACTTTTGCAAGCCTTTCTAGAATAAGGCTGCATTTGATTATTGGAATTTGATTGCTTGTGGCCAAATAAATTTCCTTAGTGTCAAAGAATTCCATGACATATGGTGACTTACTAAAGATGATCTCTCTTCCAAATTTTCATTTCATGATCTCTTTTTCAGCTCTGTATTTCATCATCTCTACTATTATTTATAGAAACAAGGATATAGCTTAAAGGGAAACTGGGGTGCACGCTGGCCATTCCCGTTGTCTACAGTACATAATATTTATAACCATGTAATGCTTAAAATTTTGAATTTCTTTAGGAGTCAAAGTCATTGATAAGTAGCATTTTAACTCCTTCATGCTATTACAAAGTTTATATAAAAACATATTCTAATCATTATCCAAAGAAACTGACACAAACATGATTTATGGATTGGAGTATCCCTCTTGCTTGAATCTACACTTTAATAAGTCCAACATCTCTTAGATTTGAGATGCTTACATTGCCTAAATATTCATTCCCATTGCTGAGACATCAGGGGTCTTATGGCACAACAATGTCAATGATTGACTCTCAGTGTTCTTGATTTTAGGATGGGTTTCTTTCCATAGGTTCAAAAGTGGGAGTGCTCTTTCATTATCATTTAAGATAGTTTTGTTCCACTAGAACTGCTTGTTCAACATATGTTTTTATCTCTTCTTACAGAAAATTCTTAGTATGATCTGATGAAATTTCCTTAAAGTTGTTGCTAATTTTTAAGAACCTTTCATGTAGTAAATTAGAAATTATTTTTCAGTTTCTAGTAGTCATAATTTTTTCTATAGATTTCTTTTGAGTTGGGAAGATCCTTCAATATCTGGTGCTTGCATATAAAGGATTGTTTATGTATGGTAGTGGTGACTTAAAACTAGATGGCCAATTGGATGCCATTGAAAACATGGACACTACAGGTAAAATATTGAAATTAAAAAATATGCAACCTCAAGATTGGTGACTACACTTTAGCTTGGCAAACTTGAAGGTGCATTTCAAGCTCACTTGGCAACCTTGGGGTGCATATTAGAAGTGGGTTCATATTGTTCTGTTATAGTATTAATTTGGCTAGCTTTTGTCTTTTTTGTGAAATAAGAGTGCAAGTATAGAAACCTATCTTCTTTAAGATGAGGATGGTGGCTGGGTTTCTCTTAGGTTGTGCCTATTGTGATGCTACATATTTTTCTGGAAGCCTTAATAGCTAATTAGTGTGTTAGTTACATGTGTTTTTTGTAACTTTGGAACTCATTATTATGAGATAATATCTAATATGAAGATATTGTAATTCTCTATTCAGAATAAAGGAAGATGGCCTATACTATGGGTAGTATGACAATAGTTTCCATTTCTGTCTCCTTGAGTAACATTGGAAAGGAGAGGAAGCTGGGCACAATATGTGACAAAAATGCTAAGCAATTGTCTTCTCTTGTTTCTTTTTCACCCATCTCCTTCAATTTATTAAGAAGAAGGCAGACCACAATATTATGTAGCAGAGAGCGGGTAGCAATCCAAGAGATATGACAAAGGATTTTTACTTCAACCAAGATGGGTTAGCAACAAAAGAATTGCAGGTCAAAGAAAAAAATTCTATCTAAAGGAAGGTTATTTTCACAGAAAACTTCACTGTGGTAGATATTTCTTTGTCCATATAAATTTGATGTTAATGTGTGTTTTGTATGTAGGTTTGGTATGACATATATTCCATCATCTTATTGTGTATATATTGAAAATACTTTCAAGTTCTCTTGCATGAAGGTGTCAACAAGATTGTTGATCTTGTCGGTGTCACCCTTGGACCAAAGGGCCGAAATTTTGTTTTGGAAGGAAAGTAGGGTTCTCCGAAGATTGTTAATGATGGTGTGACAATAGATAAGGATGTAAATTGTATATGTAGGTTGTAATTTGTTTATACTATATATTATTTTTTCCTTGCCTAAATGTCTTACTATCTTATACCTCAGAGGAAAAACTTTCACAAGTCATAGACAACATATTTCTCTTTTAATGATTTGCCTAGTCTATGGAGTAGCCATAGTAGAGTAATGAATCAAGATTTAAACAAATGAAAACAAAGACTTGTGTACCAGATGTTGATGAGTCAAGGTCAATTGTTATTACCAATCTAGTTAATGCATTTGAATGCTGCAATGTTCTTCTGACAGGTTGAATTAGAGGACCCATTTGAAAATATTTTGGCCAAGCTGGTAAGAGAGGATTCAACAAAGATAAATGATTTTTATGGTGTCTGAGATCACATGGATACACACCTACACATGTGGCGATAGATCTAATTACTGTGGCAGAGGTGTAGTAGAGATACAACCAGTTCATGCCATCAAACACTATGGCATAAATATAGCTATGTTGGGTACAATGCTAGTAGCTAGGGACACAAAGATTATCTAGCTAAGGAGAGAGAAGGAGAGCCTAAAAACTGATGTAAGGGGATATAAGGATGCTAAAAAGTAAGGTAGTAAGAGGTTAGGGACATCACAAACAATGAACAGTGCTAGAGTTATGAGAGTAAGGACCACTTCCTACTAGATGACCCTATAAGGCATGGGATATAGATGTGGATAACGCTTGTAGTAGATATTGAAAAATGATCCTCTTGATAGAGAGGGCCAGAGTATGAGCTATACTCCTCTTTTGATGTATTGTGTATACATGATGTATCCATGACACACCTATGATGTATTCCATGCATTGCTTTCACTCAACCATCATATTTTTTATGCAACTAGACTGGGGGATGTGGGTGAGTTTTACATTGATATTGTGTACTCATGAATGATGACATAGATACATATACTGATGCAAAAATACAAAAATCATATACTTTCTTTATGTATTACCTTAATGTGGATGCTTAGCTTGACATTATTTTTTCACCTGATTGATTACTAGCTTGGAATCACCCAGAATCTTCAACATTTCATTCCTATATTCCTAGCAATATTAATATCCAACACCATAAATTCATACTTAGCCACATTATTGGTACATTAAAACTCCAATCTGAAGGAAAACAGATAATGAGTATCCATAGGAGAAACAAAAAAAACACCCACCCCGAAACCATATTTAGGAGAAGCCAGATCAAAACTAATATTCCATAGACTAGCAGGCTAAAGCCTCTTATCCTCGTTCATCAAATCCTTATATACTTCCATAGGCTTAGCATTAAGACTCATTACATATTCACACATATCATTAGCTATATACATGAGATAATTTGTGTAATTTTGAGGGTTCCCTCTATAATCTACAGATTCTCCCTCTTAACACAAGGACTATGGCATATTACAAGTCAAACTCAATATTTTGCCCCAAAGGAGTACCATAGCTACGTGACATGAACAAACCATAAGTGGGATGGACATATACGATCACTGATTCACTACATCAATCATTAAATTCTTTCATGGCATATGTACCAGCTTAACCACTACATATTTCGTCATTCCAATATAGTGCACATTTCTAGAAATAAGGAAATCCTTCTTAAGTAGTCCACCTAATATAGTTACTCACTTCATCTTTCACTATATTATTTGTGAGTTCAACATGCTAGATTAGTTCATCCAAACTGCTAGCTAGAGCTTGTTGTAGACTCCACGATAGAATGTTGAGGAGTTACTTATGAAACATTTAGGACAGATCTTATTTGTAAGGCAGTGTACATGCTAAAACTTAAGACCCTATAATTGATGTTATTATCTAGGTTGAAGATAGTGAATTATCAGATGTTGCTACAACAAGTGTTGGGAATAAATATTAAATAGGAAACATGATAGCAGAGGCTATGAGTAAAGTTGGAACGAAAGGTGTTGTGACACTTGAAGAGGGGAAAAGTGCATAAAAAAATATGTATGTCATTAAGGGAATGAAATTTGATCATGGATACATTTCTCTATACTTTGTGATAGACAGTGAGAAGATGTCTGCGGAGTATGAAAACTGCCAAGTAATTGATGTGAATTGAAAGATTCTTTCCTTTTTTGTTTGTGCTACTATTTGTTAGTGCTCATTTTAATGAAAAGAGAATGGAAAGAAATCATGTGTAACATTTTTAGAATAAGCTCGCACCTGAGTTGTAGAATTGTTTCCCAATTAACTTCATCTATCATATATTCATGGCACATCCTCTTGGTTCAATTTTGGTTGGTGTTGGTTTTGTACAAAATTTTAAAATATGTGCTTTAGGAACCTTCTGTTATTTCTAGAATCTGTACAATATTGGATTTAGAATATTCATCAGAAAGAAATATGACCATTACTACGTATGGGAAGCGGGTTTCAAAATTTCTATTTATTTGCACTTGATTTTTAAAATTCACTTATCAGGAATATGGTAATGAACTTGCATCTTTATATTTTCTTATAATTTGAAGTTGTTATTGGTTGTGAAAATGATCAAAACTACAAGAGACTTGATCACAATATTGGAAGAGGCCATCCATGGGGGGTATCCTACCTTGATCATTGTTGAGGACATTGAACAAGAAGCCTTGGCTACTCTTTTTGTGAACAAGCTTAATGGTACATTGAAGGTTGGAACTTTGAAAGCTACTGGATTTGGAGAGCGGGAAAGCCAATATTTGGATGACATTGCAATATTGACTGGAGGTATTTTTCAAGTTTAGTTAAATTAAGTGCTATGCACTAATAGATTAAGTACAAATCTTGGTGTGTATATAAGTATTCTTATATCATTTTTCATGCAAAAATTATTTATTTGGTAATGGGTTTTCCCTACAAGTTCAAATTTTCATGTCAATGGGACAAATTCTCACTGAGTGAGAGGTATTAAGAATAAAATCTCTCCACTATATTGATAGGAACATGTTTCTAATATCTTATGTAGATATTTATTTTTTATTATTTCTCTGTGTAGGCACAATTATCAGGGATGAAGTTGGATTTTCCCTTGGATAAAGTTGTAAGTAAGGTTCTAGCTACTGCTGGCAAGGTGGTACATAATAACGATTTGACAATGGTAGTTGGTGATGGTATCATGAGTACTCAGGAAGTTGTTAATAAAAGAGTGTCTCAAATTAGAAGCTTGTTTGAGGTGTGATATTTCTCTATAAATAAAAAATAGGTTTCTTCATCGAAATGGAGGCTTGAAATTATTGTATTGTTTTCTCTATATACCCACCATATATTGTAAAGTGGCCATAACCTTGTGGGGAGGGATATCCTCATTAGTACCATTCATGATGATTATGTTAATCTCTAATTTGACTTGTGAGTTTTTAAGACAGGAGTGTATAAAATAATAATTTTGATTCATGGTTTATACTTTGAATATATGTGCCTCTAAAGGAACATGCAACAATGATTGAAAACATTAAATTTAAATAACTTAAGTTTTCTTTAATATCATAATATTTTGAATTGACAGTTAACTTCCCTAACAAACTATTTTATCAAATGTTTTCACCAATGATATCATTCTCACTTTCTTTGCAGGATGCAAAACAAAACTTCAGAAAAGAAAAATTTAATAAAAGAATTACCAAGATTTCTGATGGAGTTGTTGTTATCTAGGTAAAGTTTGGCATTGTTGAATTAATGGTAGCTATTTGTAAAAAACTTCTATTATTGGCATTATAACAATCCAAATCTAGTTGATGGATGTTGTTGACCACATTTCAATATATATATCTTTAAAGTAAGAATGGACGGTATATGATAGTGTTCATTATTGTCGATAGGTGGGAGTACAACCAAAGACGGAGTTGAAGGAAAATAATTTCAGAGTGGAATATGCCTTGAATGCAACAAAGCTATGCATGCATGTTATACGAAATTTATACCTATGGATAAGTACATCTTCCCTAAGTGGGCAGTTACACTTAGAACAACATAAGTAAATATGTCTAACCTTTTCCTACAATAGACATATACGATAAAGGAACCTACTTGTGATCCTTCACTTCCTTTGATCTCCTTTGAATTGCTTCCATCGGTCCTTCTCAAACTGAATTCGCTCAATTGGTACCTGCCAACATAAACAAAAGACAACAACAATCAAAGAATATGATCTACTTACTGTAAACAAATGGAATCGACAACATTTGAACATCCATTCATCATAGGTATAGACAAAAGTATTGGAAAAGGAACAAACAACTTTATTGATTGATAGAAGGAGAAGTTACACCCAATGTGGTTCAATCCCGTGTCACTCATCCAACTTAGTCCAAACCCTCATCACACCATTAGCACATCAATAGAGTAGCATAACATTACTTGAAAGTGATTTCAAGTCTCAAACCAACAATATTTCTCTACAATATCCAAGTTCTAGCCTCTTGATCACTATGATGAGTGATCATTTTATACGTAAATGAAAGTGGTTTGATCATAAATAGGGTATTGAATGGTTTTCCGTAATTGGATAGTTAGTTTCCATGGAGAAAGGGATGATAAGATAGAGTGTTGAATGATCCATAGCCTGTCCAAAATCAAGCTCATAGGATGAGATAAGAGTTGGGCATCCTTGTAGAATGCTCTAGAATCAAGGAATATTCCCAGAATCCTATGTCAGTTTCACTCATCCTCATCCAGCACATGCTTAAGTGGGCCTATGTGCTCTGGAACACAACTCTAAATGGGCCTACCTATTATGCAAAGTAGTTTCCCTTGACCAAGGCTGTGTTGATGTCCCAAAGAGGCATTTCAGCAAGGTTTCAAACTAGGAAACTTTCGTGGATGAAAACATTCAATATGATGACTTGTCTAGGGCATGCAGCAACTGAAATTAAGGTTTGGTCAACCATATTTGTACTGATATGATCATTTGGAGTGATGTGCCAAAATAAACCTTTAACAGCTGCCCCCCTAAAGTATGAAGTCAAAAATGATAGTGTTGAGTGATATGCTTTATGGTGTGATGAGGAGGATCTGACGTGGATGGTGACCTGCATCAATTAAAATTCATAATATCATGATATCTTTGAATTTTTCATGACTTGATGAGGGAAGGCATACCCATACTCAGAATATAAAATTTTCATTACATGTATATAAATTAGATAGTCGTATACAGATATAGACCCATGATAGGATGACCATCTGTGTAATGTCATTGTACAAATGATTTAGTACTCTCCTGAAATGGCAACCTATATTCATGAAACTAGATCTAAGGTCTTCTATATCATCCAATCGTTCGCTCAATTACGAGTCTAACCATGTGAAAATATGATCTGAAGTCGAACATGGGAAGACACCATCTGATTACAAGGAAATGATGTAATTTGTTAACAGGCGCGAGAGAAATCACCCATAATGATAATGATTATCATGGTACTACAATACATTCTGCATGGTGTGAATAGATGTTTAGATTTCGAACACCATATAAATTATTTCGATTGAAGGCCTATGATGTCATCCTATCACCGGAAGTGAGAAACTTGCCATTGATGTATGTAAGCCTCAAGGTACTCAAAGGGTGTTTCTAAGTCAACTTCCTGGATAATGTGCTGAAGTTGACAAGAAGTGACTCATCGTAGGAGGGCGTTGATGTATCCCCCATCAATGACACAAAACAAGTGTAATGATTTTGAAGACAGAATGTAAATGATGACACAATGTTCAGGAATGGCGGTCATGAAAATGAAGGTTTATGAGTATTGTGAAGGATGAAGTTTACTGAGTGACTTCTCTTGAACATGTTAGTGAAACTAAATGAATTGGAAACATTTACCCAAAACTAAAGTGATGGGTGGTGTGATAGACCATAGGTATGATAACCATCAAGCAGATAACCCAATCCAAATAGCCACAGAGATGAACTAAAAGTGTCATGTTCAAAAGTGACTTCCTACCATAAAGTGATTTATCACTTTTCCCATTTTCCCTTGTCATTACTAACAAGTACCTCTTTATTTTTTAAACAACCTTGAGGAGGATAACATATGCTTGAAGTATAATTCCACCCTTTGGGTGAATCCATTATTATGTGATGTTTTAACGAGTCTAGCGAAGGTGAAACTCGGTCTTGTCATGATGGACAAGTTTGTCATTATTTGATGCTTTAACGAGCTTAACGATAATGAGCACTTGGTTCTTTTCATGTTTATAGAGTTTGAAAAAGGAAAAAAAGAAAATTCCACAAGTTCTTTTTCGTAAGTAATCTATCTCAGACTGGAAAATGGTTAAACTTATATTGAGTAGATGTCATTTCCAATCTGTTTATGAGATGAAAAGGACAAGTACCTGACAATCTTTTCATGATTAAATAGTCGGAAAAGAGCTTCAAAGCAGACCCCCTATTTTTTTTTCTCTTAACGATTCAAAAAGGAAAATACTCTGCGATCTTTTCAATTTTTACGAGTCAAAATGGAGCTTAAAGGTGATTTGTCCTAAAGGAATGAGTGGTATTAACTATAGCAACTGGTTCTGGCAATGGTGGAACTACCCAAAACATGTATTGGTCAAGAGGTTGGCTAATAAAACCACTCATTATTGCGATCCCTCAGGAAGGGAAAAATAACCAAGTGAAAGCATATGAACAGCCAAAGAGATGGTGGCAATGGAAGGAGAAAGCCCAAGGCTCATCTGATGGAAGAGGTTGATAGAATGGAAATCACAAGGGTTAAAATGGAGATTGGTTCATTTTTACACAAGCTTGAACCATAGGGAACTATGCTTGGATTCAGTTTTATGTTTACACAAGCTTGAAATGAAAAACTATGCTTGGATTCAATTTCATTTTTTAAACAAGTTGGGTGCATTTTTACACAAGCTTGAACCATGAAAAAACTATGCTTGAGATTGGTTTACATGTCCCTAGCATGATGACTCAATTCGAGGTGCATGCCCCCAAAGCTTCATTACATTCACCTACGTAAATTGCTCATGGCTTTCATGTGGATGTAATGAAGGTTCATTTATGAGATCAAGTGAAAGACCTGACTGGGATTTTATGAGATCTAATCAAAGACTCGAATTGAAACTTTGCTCCAAGGGACCTTGTTTCATTTTTTAATGAGCTTGACCCAAGACAAGGAACTCTGCTCAAATTCCTTCATTTTTTAACAAGCTTGACACAATGCAAGGAAATATGCTCTGGGACATGTTTCATTTTTTAATGAGGTTGAAATAGTAAAAGAACTATCCTCATATTCCTTGTTTCATTTTTTAACAAGCTTGACACAAGACAAGGAACTATGCTCAGATTCATTGTTTAATTTTTTAACAAGCTTCACACAAGGCAAGGAACTATGACATGATTCCTTGATCATGAGCCATAAGAGGTCATGACTTCTAAGAGGTTCTCATCAAATGGGAAAACAATGCTCAAGAAGGGATATGTAGCAAGGAATCCATTAGAGAGATCTTGTTCCAATGCCCGAAGTATATAATGCACAACATCACGAAATTGATCGTAAGTTGATGTAGGCATGGAAAGGGTTGCCACATAATTGACCCATGGCTAGGAAGATACCATTGGGAAAGAAGGACCATTTAGGGAATATTTTTGAATGGAAGCCATATTTGGATCGGGAAAATGAAAGTTGTTCAATGGTGAAAATTCTTCCTTCATGTAGGAAACAGATCACCCAAAAGTGTGTTGAAACAATAGCTCCAATATCATAAACATAGTCGCGCCCAAGAAGTAAATTGTAATCTAAAGGGCTTGGGATTACCATCACATTGAGATAAATAATTTTTCCTCCCAAAGTAATAGGAAACTAAGGAAGGATCCGTAATGGTTGATTGGTTCCTCCATTAAAAGCCAATAGATTCTAGGTAACAAGCACAAGTGGTGACTCTTGGGTTGTGTTATATTCTTTCCACGACTAGCCCAAATAGTTAACCAGGGGTTAGAAGGGGGGAGGTCACTGGGGGTTTGAGGGGTGCTCGTAACCCCACTCTATGGGGTCCAGGGCAACGCCCCAGAAAATTTAGGTTTTGGACCATATGTTAGGTTGGGTGAACCCACCTATGGTTTTGTGCATGATTTTCACACATGGTTTTGGATGTGATGGTTTCTGGTCCATGGTTTTGGATGCAATGTTTTTTAGTCCATGGTTTTGGATGCGATGGTTTTTTGGTCCATGGTATTGGATGCTTTGGCATGTATAAATATGTATTGTAACATTGAAATGAATATAATGAAAAATCAAGCTGGTAGTCCTAGTTTTCGGATCCAAGGGAAAATCTTTGTGTATATGTGTTTTATGTGTTATGCTCTTACATTGTTTATTTTCTGTGTTTTCGAATTCGTATGCAGGTAGTTTCTATATGAGGTTAAAACCTACAGTGGTGAACTGAGCACCTGCTAAGTAGTGGAGGAAAGGATACTCATAGATGCACCTTCATCTATAATAGTGCTAGATACAATCATATTATAAACCATTACTATGATCTGGAAAGGCACATAAGAAGGAAGATGGCATCCTGCTAGTCGATTCCAATCAAAGGATGTGAACAGACTACTTGGAAGGGGTACCATAAGAATGGGAGAATTACCCCCTTGAGTTATGAGAATGAGAGGATTTTCCTCCTATCTTGATGGAACATGAGGGTTGCCTCTATGCTCATTGGAATCTGTAAAAATGAGAAGAACCTGAGTGGTATCATACTCACTCTCTACCAGAAAGGTACAATTAACTGAAGGTAAAATCAGGTCAACTATTTCCTCGACCTGTGATTGCTCAGGTATAGACTCATGGGATTCACATTAAGAAAGAGTGGGTTTCACCATTGGTTGATTTGGGTTAGTCACTTCATCAACTAGTGATGGATTAAGGGAGAGTCTCTTATAACCAGATGGAAGTCACTACAGAGAAGCAGGATGGTTATCCAACACATTTTAGGCTTCATCTAGATAGGGACAAAGGTGAATGGGGTGATTTCCTTCTCATAACCTACACAAAAACTTAACTTTACCCTTCTTTCCATGAACTCTACTACCACTATACACCGCTCGATATACACGAAAGGACATGTATGAGCTACGATATACATACGGACATGGAATGAGGTATCACACTTGGACTGTATCATAGGCCATTAGCAACAACTGCTATGTTTAACAATGCCGACACATGTCTCTAGCCTAAACCTCTAAATGTTATGTGTTAAGTTACAATGCCCCATTAAGTTAATTGAGATAAATTTTAGTTTATCTTGTTTAAAAATTTTCCTTTCAGCTTCACCACATGATGTTTCTAGAACTCCTAGAATGAAACTAATATGAGAAAAAATCTTTTCATTTGACTTAAACAATGAAAACTGTAACTAAAAGGGATAGAGAAATTAGACACTCTAAACAAAGAGCATAGAGAACATATAATGCAACTTTCCCTATACCATTCCTACAAGCACACAAACTTCTAAATGCATTATGCATGTTTTTATTTTCATTCCTTTAATTTTTAGATGAACATAAAGAAATTAAATGCACAAATGATCAATCAATTCTTTTCACAATAAACAAACACATTACGCGAGTTTATTTTTCAAAGAAATGAATACTTTACGACAATTATTTTTCAAAAAAGTAAATACTAATGAATGTAAGCTAACTTTGACAACGAATTAATAATGATAAATAAATCCCTTAAGAAACACTAAACAATCAAGCTCAAAGTAGGGCTAGGAAAGGAAATGCAATTTGATTTTAGAGCCATAGAAAACATTGATCTTTTAGCAAACAACATTAGAAGCAAATTTGGAAAAAATCATGAAAAAGGTGTTCTTTTTGGCTTGAAAAGGATCAATGTAGTCATGAGTGGGAGACAATGCATTGTAGAGCACTGTCTCTAAGCTAAGGTTGCTCTGCAGTGCACTATGTCAAGAACAACACTACAATGATGCTAGAGAGCACAATCAACAGATGTTTAAGCACACTTTCTTTTACAAAAAAAACTTCAAAATGACTAAAAAGAGATCAATGAAGTCAAGTAAAGTCTATTAGGATGTAATATGATAAGGGAAAACTACCTCGAATGATGGTCATTCCCCAGTACGGTCGCCAATTTGTTATACGGAATTTATACCTACAGAGAAGTACATCTTCCCTAAGTGGGTAGTTACACTTAGAAAAATAGAAGTAAAGATGTCTAACCTTTTCCTACAATAGACAAATAAGATAAAGGAACCTACTTGTGATCCTTCGCTTCCTTTGATCTCCTTTGAATTTCTCCCGTCGCTCTCGCTCAAACTGAATTTGCTCAATTGGTACCTGCGAACATAAACAAAAGATGACAACAATCAAAGCATGTGATCTATCTATTGTAAACAAATGGAATCAACAATATTTTAACATCTATTCATCATAGGTATAGACAAAAGCATTGGAAAAGGAACAAACAACTTTATTTATTGATTGAAGGAGAAGTTACACGCAATGTGGTTCGATCCCGTGTCACTCATGCAACTTAGTCCAAACCCTCATCGCACCAATAGCACATCAATTGAGTACCATAACATTACTTGAAAGTGATTTCAAGTCTCAAACCAACAATATTTCTTTATAATCTCCAAGTTCCAACCTCCGATCATTATGATGAGTGGTCAATTTATAGGGAAATTCAAGTGGTTTTATCATAAATAAGGTATTAAATGGTTTCCCATAGTTGGAAAGTTAGTTTCTATGGAGAAAGGGATGATAGGATAGAGGGTTGAATGATCCATATCCTATCGAAAATCGAGCTCATAGGATGAGATAAGAGTTGGGCATCCTTGTAGAATGCTCTAGAATGAAAGAATATGCCCATAATCCTATGTCAATTTCACTCATCCTCGTCCAACACATGCTTAAGTGGGCCTAAGTGCTTTGGAACATAGATCTGAATGGGCCTATCTGCTATGCAGAGAAGTATCCCCTGATCAACTGCATTGATGTCCCAAAGAGGCATTTCACCAAGGTTTCAAACTAGGAAACTTTCATGGATGAAAACATTCAATATGATGACTTGTCTAGGGCAAGTAGTAACTAAAATTACGGTTTGATGAGCCCTATTTGTACTGATCTGATTGTCAAGAGTGATGTGCCCAAATACACCTGTAACAGCTTCCCCCTAAATTATGAATTCGATAATGATAATGTTGAGTGATATGCTTTATGACGTTATGAGGAGGATCTAAGGCGGATAGTGACCTACATCAATTACAATTCATAATATCATGATATCTTTGAATTTTTCATGAATTGATGAGGGAAGACATACCCATACTCAACATATAAAATTTTAATTACATGTACATAAATTAGATAGTCGTCTACAGATATAGACCCATGATAGGATGGCCATTTGTGTAATGTCATTGTATAGATGATTTAGTACTCTCCTGAAATTGCATCCTAGATGGATGAAACTAGATCTTAGGTATTCTATCTCATCCAATTATTCGGTCAAGTACGAGTCTAACCATGTGAAAATGTGATCTAAAGTTGAACAGGGGAAGACACCATCTAATTACTAGGCAATGATGTAAGTTGTTAACAGATGCAAGAGAAATAACTAATAATTATAATGATTCTCAAGGTACTAGACTACATTCTACATGGTGTGAATAGATGTTTTGATGTGGAACACCATATAAAGTCTTTCAGTCGAAGGCCTGTGATGTCAACCTATCACTGGAAGCAAGACAATTGTCATTGATGTATGCAAGCCTCAAGGTACTGGAAGGGTGTTTCTAAGTCAACTTCTTGAATAATGTGCTAATGTCAACAAGACGCGACTCGCTATAGGAGGGCCTTGATGTATCCCCCATCAATGACACAAAACAAGTGTAATGATTTTGAATACATAATGTGACAGATGACACAATGTTCAAGAATGGTGGTCATGAAACTGAAAGTTTATGAGTATTGCAAAGGATGAAGTTTACTGAGTGACTTTTCTTGAACATGTCGGTGACACTTAATGAATTGGCAACATTTACCTAAAACCAAAGTGATGGATGGTGTGATAGACCATAGGTATGATAACCATAAAGTATATAGCCCAGCCCAAATAGCCATAGAGATGAAGTGAAAGTATCATGTTCAAGAGCGACTTGCTACCATAAGGTGATTTATCCCTTTTCCCATTTTCCCTAGTCATTGTTGACCAACACCTCTTTATTTTTTAAACAAGCTTGAGGAGGATAACATATGCTTGAAGTATAAATCAACCCTTCCGGTGAATCCATCGCTATGTGATTTTTTAAGGATTCCAGCAAAGGTGAAACTCGGTCTTGTCATGATGGACAAGTTTTTCTTTAATTGATTCTTTAACGAGTTTAATGATAATGAGAACTCAACCCTTTTCATGTTTAGAGATTTTGAACAGTGACAAAAAGTAAACTCCACAAGTTATTTTCCTAAATTTGTCTCTGAAGTATGAAAAAGTGTAAAATAATACAAGAGAGAACCTGTTAACCATGTTCGATCAACGAATTCCTTTTTAATAAGTAATTTATCTTAGTCTGAAAAAGGGTTAAACTTATACTGAGTAGATGTCATTTCCAATCCATTTACAAGCTGAAAAGGACAAGTGCCCAACAATATTTTCATGTTTAAAGAGTCAGAAAAGAGCTTGTTCTTCCCCTTATTTTTATTTTCTCTTAATAAGTCAAAAAACAAAATACTCTGTGATCTTTTCATTTTTTACAAGTTAGAAAAGAGCTTAAAGGTGACTCATCCTGAAGGAATGAGTCGTGTAAAGGGTAGCAACTAGTTTTGACAATGGTGGAACTACTCAAAACATGTAATGGTCAAGAGGTTGGCTAATAAAACCACTCATTGTTGTTGTCCCTCAGGAAAGGAAAAACAACCAAGTGAAAGCATATGATTGACCATAGAGATCATGCTGATGGAAGGAGAAAATCCAAGGCTCATCTTATGGAAGAGGTTGATAGAATGGAAATCACAAGGATTAAAATGGAGATGGGTTCATTTTTACACAAGATTGAACCATAGGGAACTATGCTTGGATTTAGTTTCATGTTTACACAAGCTTGAAATGAAAAACTATGCTTGGATTCAGTTTCATTGTTTACACAAGTTAGGTTCATTTTTACACAAGCTTGAACCATGAAAAAAATATGCTTGAGATTGGTTTGCATGCCCCCAGCATGATTACTCGATTCCAGGTGCACGCCCCCCAAGCTTCATTACTTTCACCTAAGCAGACTACTTGTGGCTATCATGTGGATGTAATGAAGGTTCATTTATGAGATCAAGTGAAAGACCTGACTAGGATTTAATGAGATCTAATCAAAGACTCAAATTGGAACTTTTCTCTAGGGGACCTTGTTTCATTGTTTAGTGAGATTGACCCTAGACAAGGAACTCTGCTCAGATTACTTGTTTCATTTTTTAATGAGTTTGACATAAGGAAAGGAACTATGCTTTGGGACCTGTCTCATTTTTTAATGAGGATGACACAATAAAAGAACTATCCCCATATTCCTTGTTTCATCTTTTAACAAGCTTGACACAAGACAAGGAACTATGCTCAGATTCATTATTTAATTTTTTAACGAGCTTCACACAAGGCAAGGAACTATGATCTGATTCCTTGATCATGACCCATAAGAGGTCATGACTTCCAAGATGTTATCATCAAATGGGATAAAAATGCTTAGGAAGGGATGCGTAGCAAGGAATCCATTAGAGAGATCTTGTTCCAATGCCCCGAGTATATAATGCACAAAATCACGAAATTGATTGTAAGTTTATGTAGGCATCAAATAGGTTGCCACATAATTGACCCGTGGCTAGGAAGATACCATTGGGACAAAAGGACCATTAAGGGAAGATGGTTGAATGGAAGTCATACTTGGACCAGGAAAATGAAAGCTGGTCAATGGTGACAATTCTTCCTCATGCAAGGAACATATCACCCAAAAGAGTATTGAAACAACAGCTCCCATGTCATAAACATAGTTGCGCCCAAGAAGTAAATTTTAATCTAAAGGGCTTGGGACTACCATGACATTGAGATAAATAATTTTTCCCCCAAAGTAATACGAAATTGAGGAAGGATCCCTAATGGTTGACTGGTTCCTCTGTCAAAAGCTAACAAGTTTTGGGTAGTAGGACAAGTGGCGGTGAACCGAGCGCCTGCTAAGTAGTATAGGAAAGGATACTCATAGATGTACCTTCATCTATATTAATGCCACATACAATCATATTATAAAATAGTACTATTGTCTAGAAAGGTACATAAGAAGGAAGACAACATCCTACCAGTCGATTCCAATCAAAGGAAGAAACCAAACTACTTGGAGGAGGTACCGTAAGAATGGGGGATTTACCCCCTCAAGTTACGAAAATGAGAGGATTTTCCTTCTGTATTGATGGAACAGGAGGGTTGCCTCTAAGCTCATTAGAATCTGAAGAAATGAAAATAACCCGAGTTGTATCATAGTCACTCTCTACAAGAAAGGTACGATTAACTGAAGGTTAAATCGTGTCAATTGTTTCCTTGACCTGTGACTAGTCAGGTATAAAGTCATGGGATTCACATTCAGGGAGAGTGGCTTTGACCAATGGTTTATTTGGGTCAGTCACTTCATCAAATAGTGAAGGATTAAGGGAGAGTCTCCTGTAACTAGATGGAAGTCTCTACAGAGATGCAGGACAGTTATCCATCACTTTTTCGGCTTCATCCAGATAGGGACAAATGTGAATGGGGTGATTCCCTTCACATAACCTACAGGGAGACTTAACTTTACCCTTCTTTCCATGAACTTTACTACCACTAGTTGATGGTGTGTCACCATCATGATCTCGAGAAGTTGATGACACAGGATGATGTTAATGAGAATACCATTCTTCTAATATCTGAGGAATACAATAACAATTTCGAAGAATAAGGTCTCTCGTACAAAGTTTGCAAGGACATCGAAGTTTGTGAGGCTTATTGGATAATTTATAATTAGAAGTTGCATTCGAAGAAATGGTTTCTTGGTTGCTCCCCTACTGAATTTTCTTCTTTTTCTTCTTTTTCTTATCCACTTGGTTACTATTGTCAATACTTTCACCAGGCAAAGAGGAAGAAGGGGAGGAAGAAACAACCAACAAAGAAGGTAAAGGGTAAACTTTAGGATCAACTGGAGGTTTATTTTTTCCAGTTGTAGGAATATTGAGTTGTAGGGCCAAGAAGGTTGAGAAAAACCATACTGGCAAGCTGATGGTAAGTCCTAGAAGGGACAATGTAGCCATATAGGGAGAACTAATATTTTCGAAAGGAGGAAAAGAATTACGATTCCCATCAAAAGGAATTCTTTGATCGGTGGACTCTGACGTTGTTGCCATATGTTTGAACCTAAGATCAACTAAGAAGAGACGTGGAAGATGTTATCTATGGTAATTTAATTTTATTGTAATCAAAATAACATAACAAAAAAAAAGAGGGATAATCTAGGCAAAAGGATTACCAAGTAACTATGAATTGCAATATACTGCCTCAGTAAACCAAGGACTTAACGTACGTGCATGTAATCTCCCCGAATGTTGTTTTTAGTGTATTATAGTAGACAAGGTGGATAAATTGGTTACCTATGGATGGATATAAACCTAATGTAGTCCTCCCAAATATACCCTAAAGTACGTGGAGGCCCAATCCATGTTAGCCTTGTCTAATGCAAAACTGCATAGTGAGAGCATTCCCTTATACTTTTCTTACTATAACACTACCCGATATACCCAAAAGTACGTGGATGAGCTATCATATACTTACATACGTGGAATGAGGTATCACACTTAGAATGTATCGCAGACCATTAATGACAGTTGTTATGTTTGGCGACATCAGAACATGTCTCTAGCCTAGACCTCTAAATGTTATGCATTAAGTTACAATGCTCCATTAGGTTAATTGAGATAAATTTTGGTTGATCTTGTTTAAAAGTTTTCCTTTTAGGTTCATTACATGATGTTTATGGAACTCCTAGAATGAAACTAAGATGATAAACATTATTTTCATTTGATTTAAACAAAGAAAATCGTAACTAAAAGGGATAGAGAAATCAGACTCTATAAACAAAGAGCATAGAGCACATCTAATGCAACTTTCCATATACCATTCCTGAAAGCACACACAAACTTCTAAATGCATTATGCATGTTTTTATTTTCATTCCTTTAATGTTTAGATGAACATAAATAAACTAAATGCACAAACGATAAATCAATGCTTTTCACAAGAAACGAAGACTTTATGATAATTTCATTTTCAAAGAAATGAATACTTTACGACAATTCTTTTTCATAAAAGTTAAGACTAATTAATGTAAACTAACCTTGATAATGAATTGATAATGATAAATACATCCCTTAAGAAACACTAAACAATCAAGGTCAAAGTAGGGCTAGGAAAGGAAATTCAATTTGATTTCAGAGCCACAGAAAACATTGATCTTTCAGCAAACAACATCAAAAGCAACTTTGGAAAAAATTAAGCAAAATATGGGTTTTTTGGCTTGACAGTGATCAACGTAATCCTATGTGGGATACAATGGATTGTAGAGTAGTGTCTCTAAGCTAAGGCTACTCTGCAGTGCACTATATCAAGAACAAAACTACGCTGATGCCAGAGAGCACAATCAACAGACATTTAAGCACACCTTTTTTGACCAAAAAAACTTCAAAATGACTGAAAAGAGATCAATGTAGTCAAGTAAAGTCTACTAGGATGTAATATGATAAGGGTAAACTACCAGGAACGATGGTCATTCCCCAGTATGGTCACCAATTTATTATACAAAATTTATACCTATGGATAAGTACATATTCCCTAAGTGGGTAGTTACACTTAGAACAATAGAAGTAAAGATGTTTAACCTTTTCCTACAATAGACAAATAAGGTAAAGGAACCTACTTGTGATCCTTCGCTTCCTTTAATCTCATTTGAATTTCTCTTGTCGCTCCTACTCAAACTGAATTCACTCAATTACTACCTACCAACATTAACAAAAGGTGACAACAATCAAAGCATATGATCCATCTACTATAAACAAATGGAATCGACAACATTTGAACATACATTCATCATAGGTATAGACAAATTATTGGAAAAGGAACAAACAACTTTATTGATTGATAGAAGTAGAAGTTACGCCCAATGTGGTTCAATCTCGTGTCACTCATTCAACTTAGTCCAAACACTCATCATACCAATAGCCCATCAATACAATAGCATAAAATTACTTGACAATGATTTCAAGTCTCAAACCAACAATATTTCTCTAAAATCTCCAAGTTCCAGCCTCCTGATCACTATGATGAGTAGTCAATTTATAGGGAAATGCAAGTGGTTTTATCATAAATAGGGTATTGAATGGTTTTCCATAATTGGATAGTTAGTTTCCATGGAGAAAGGGATGAGAGGATAGAGGGTTGAATTATCCATATCCTATCCAAATCGAGCTCATAGGATGAGATAAGAGTTGGGCATCCTTCTAGAATGCTCTAGAATCAACGAATATTCTTAGAATCCTATGTCAATTTTGCTCATCCTCGCCAAATGAAAGCTTAAGTGGGCCTAAGTACTCTGCAATATAGGTCTGAATGGGCCTACCTAATATGCAGTGTAGTTGCCTCTGACCAAGGCTATGTTCATGTCCCAAAGAGGCATTTCAACAGGGTTTCAAACTAGGAAACTTTCATGAATGAAAACATTCAATATGATGACTTGTTTAGGGCATGTAGAAACTTAAATTAGGGTTTGATGAGCCCTATTTGTAGTGATCTCATCGTCAAGAGTGATGTGACCAAATAGACCTGTAACAATGCAGAACATTATGCATAATCAATTACGAAATCTGATTCATATTTGCAAAAACATGTTGTGGTGTGAAATAAAGGTGAATAATGAATGTTAATTGAATCTTGTCATGCACGGAGTTGTTATCATATCAGAGGGGTATAGGAAATAAGTGCTTGCAACTTGGAATTGTTTGGAGTGAGGATTTCAATTTTTGTGATGTGGGATTGGTGTTTGAAACAGTTTCAGGCTAATAATCATGACCAACAACATAAGGATCTATTTTTCTTGTAATTGACAGTGGTCGGGAGGATGTATTATGTTTCACCTTACTTTGCCTAGTTAAGCATAATGTTGGTCTTTGGAATAAACTTTACATTCCTATTTATGGTCAAAGTATGGTGAAGAGAGTGTTGATTGCCCAAGAATGAGAGAGTTCTTGCTTTGATTGATTTGGCTAATTGGAACTTGGAAGTGTATCCTTTCTATGAAATTGTTTGGAAGGGAATTTTCTTGTAGGG
Source organism: Pinus taeda (assembly GCA_000404065.3). Lineage (NCBI taxonomy): Eukaryota > Viridiplantae > Streptophyta > Pinopsida > Pinales > Pinaceae > Pinus > Pinus taeda. The sequence goes on from APFE030330429.1 coordinate 290,719, forward strand.
GATATTAAAACATTGATTTTCTCTAGTGTAGCATGTTGGCAACATGTTGATAATCATTTTTATTCCCACCTATTCCAAGTCTCTTTTTTTCTATCTTCAAAATTGTTTGGACGATATTTACCTTGTTTAAATGGAACATGGATGTGAGTAGAGAATATTGTGATTTGGTGAGATGCCTTATTTGGACTTGGAGGACAGGGTACTTGTATATCTATTATGCTCATCATTTAGGTAGACAGGGAATTTAGTGGTTTGATTGTCTCTCAAGTATAAATTGGGAGGAGGATAATAAAAAAGCTTAAAGATGTTATGTATAGATGAAACGTTATGTATTGTACTTTTGTTTTGGTAGGAAGATAATTGTTTTGGTTTGCATCTTCATGTGATATAAACATTCATTCTCTACCCATTCTCTATATTTGACTCCCTAATATCTTTTCTCTATGCTCCTTTATCTAATCTCTATATATTTATAGAATTTACATTCCATTTTCTAACTATTATGTGGTGGCTCGTTGGGAAGTTAGGGACAATGTGATATTTCATTTCCTTTTCTTAATTTACACTTTTTAAAGGTTGAACTTCATCAACAACATTTGGAACAACTTTTCTATTACAATTGGGGGATAGGGTAGATTCTGAAGCTATCTTTGGGTTGAAGTAATAGTACTCCACCACTCTCCTACCAATATTATGGGAAGTTTTGTGTTGTGCCTTGTGGATCATTGATGTTTGGGTGTCATGCCTTGTGGATCATCTTTAGGTTTGATGTGATAGCATCTTCCTTAGTTCTGATACTAACATTGCAAGCAATTTCTGTGTAATGCCTTGTAGAGCATCTTTGAAATTGGCTCTGTCTTTGGATTTTGCATTGCAAGCAATTACTGTTGTAATGCCTTATAAAGCATCTTTGAAATTGGCTTTGGCTTTTGGTTTTCATCTATGTGATGTTGCAAGCTATTTTCAAACTCGTGAAATTTTGTTGTTACAGTGCATGTTGATGGCAATGTCGTGAAAATGCTTGTGGGGAATAAGTCTGGTTTAGCTCATATAAGGGAAGTTCCTGTGGAAGATGGGAAGAATCTTGCCAAATAAGAGGGGTTGTTCTTCATTGAGACCTCTGATCTAGATAATGCAGATGTATTGTTTGCATTCCAAATTGTGGTCAAGGAGATTTACACTAATGTGAGCAAGAAAATGCTGAATTCGGATTCCTATAAGTCTCAATTGTCTCTCAACAAAGTTAATATTATGGATGTATATGGAGATGAGGATGGAGTTGAACCAGCCAAGACAAAGAATTCTTACTGCTGAGGATTCAAAGAAGAAGCTCCTTTGTTTCTGGGCTCCTTCAATATTATTTTCTTCATATGACCTTTTATTGATTGAGATCCTTAAGGTTGCCTTAGGCTAATATAATTTTTTTTTGTTTATTAGGAAAGCTTCAATATGTTGGATAATTTTTTCTTTCAATTTTATGAAGAAACCAATAAGGGTCCCCAACTGGGCTTCTTAGGCTTGAGCCCTAGATGCTGTAGATAGAGCAGAATAATAGTGATCAGGAGAAGGTTGTAATCTAGAGGGGCATCAACCACCTCCACATCTAGATTAACGGTTTTCCCTTCAACCCCTATAGGTAGATCCTGTAAAATTCCGAACGGATGGAACCCACGGCCATCAAAGGCCTTAAGAATTGTCGGGGATTGATTGAGTGAAGGAGAACCAAGCGATCTCCAACACTGTATCGACATAATGCATGTGGAAGCTCCCTCGTCAATCACAGTCCTATGAACAGGTCTGTTTTTTTACTATCACTGGAATCTGGACAGCCATTTGATGGGGGAGATGCGGTGCACTATTTTCTAGATCAAAGATTATTAGGTTCGGGTCCTGAATGTCAACAACTCCTATAGCTGACAGAAGTAATTTTCGCTGTGCTGGACATGATTGCAGCACTTCCAAAGCCGACATTGCTGAGGGTGAAACAGCTAAATCCTCAACAATGTTGTAGTTCTGAGCCGCTCTCGCATGTGGATTGAAAGAATACTTTCAAAGTACACCCTTTGTGGGTGGTTTGATTACTAAGTCTGGGTTATGTTTCTCGATCTGTAGTGGATCGGAACTGGGAGCTGAGGTTGAAGGATTTGAATGAGAATATTCTGCTTCTTTACCATCAACGGGACTTTTACTACCATAATCTTGCGATCGAGTCGCAATCCTTACATGAGACATCATCAATATGGGTTCTTCATTGGCACTGGAGGATGAACCTATCATCTTACTATCTTGAGCTGGAAAAGGATCCTTCAAGACAACAGGAGTTTGGGAACCTTTGACAATTTTTGCAACTTTCGCCCGATGAGGGCAGTCTCTCGTATAATGGTCTTCATCGCAAATGAGACATAGATAACGAGGTTTGCATTTTTCATCAGTGGGTTCCGCTTTTTCGGGTTTCTTTTTTGAATTTTTCTCTTTATTCTTCTTCTTCCCTTTCTTCTTACCACCGGTTTTTGGTTTATTTGTAGAAGATTCTACAACGTGAATATCGGCGGAAAGTTCCGTGGAAGACTCTCCTGTCGGGGAATCTGGCAAGGTTATTTGATTTGATTTGATTAGGCAGGTTGGGGATCTTCTTGTGTAACGTACCCGACTGAGTGTAAACTAAGTCAAGGTACTGTGCTTGAGCAATAACTTGCTCTTCAGTAACTACTCCGGCTTTAGCTACATCTTCAGTGATCTTTGGCAATAAGGATTTTACAAACCACTGAGCTAAGATCTGATCTGGGATATAAACCTTCACTAAACATCGTCGACGTCTCCATTCATGGATATGATCTGAGATGTAAGTAGACGTCGACTGTTTTAACGAAGTTAATAGCTCCGTGCCATTGTCATATCTGACTGGCAATTGAAAATGAGTTAAAAACAAGGTAGCTAACTGACTAAAATCATAAAAAGTGGCTCGCGGTAATTCGATATACCATTTGGCCGCAAGACCAATTAGAGTGCATTGAAAAAGAGGTAAATGAATAGAATCATCTGAAATGGAGTTGGACGCACACCAGAGATGATAAGTCATCACATGGTTCGACAGGTCCTCTCCTGGTTTACCTTCGAATTTAGGAATATCACTGGGCAACTTATGCGGCATTGTTGGCCAATATGAAAGATAGTTGATTGGATCGTTCGTAAGGCGCGTCAAGTCAGGCAAGTCCAAAGTTGTGATGAATGGTAACTGGCGATTAGGGTCCCTGAAACTTGGGGTCTGCAAACCAGCCCCAGGAGGATATCCAGGATAACTAGGAATGGGAATTGCATTCAGGATATTTTGACCTCCTGGAAAACCAGGATTAACCGGACCATACTGGGGTTGCTGAGGTTGTTGATATGTATACCCAGGGTACGGTTGATACTGATAGGTTGGTTGCTTCGCAGCACGATCGTATGGATACTATCCTTGGTACGGAGGTTGATTAAATTGAGGTTGAGAAGTAACAACCGTACTTCCTACAGGCATCTGGACCGAAGTCTCGACCGTAGATCCAGACTGAGGTAAAGAGGTCTGAGGAGTAGATACAGGAACAGTAGACACTGGAGCTGTGGATACTCCAGAAGAAGGTGGGGTAGATGGAGTAGATGTTGTAGTAGTTGCAGCAGATGTTTGAGATGGAGTATGAGGCATACTAGGTCCAGACTGAGAAACTACAGAAGGTGCAGAAGTTTGAACAGTACGCTGGACGGGTTGCTGAGATGGACCAGCAACCAAGGGTTGTCCAGGTTGAGATGACGGCTGCACATTCGGTTGCAAAACCTGCTGGGATTGATATGGATCCCACACCAAATTCGTTCCGGGGTATGGACCTTGAGGATATTGAGGACCATAACTAAGCTGAGGGTAGGGTTGATAATATGATTGACCAGAAGGCGGTTGGTAACCTTGAGATGGGTACTGACCTTGGGGTTGATAACCCTGAGGCACATACTGATACTGGGGTTGACCTTGAGGTACATATTGATATTTAGGTTGATTTTGGGGTGCATATTGATACTGAGGTTGACCTTGGTGTACATACTAATACTGAGGCTGACCTTGGGGTACATATTGAGTGTGGGGTTGACCTTGAGGAACGTACTGTCCCGTAGGTATGTACTGTCCTTGAGGTTGTCCCCTGGGTGCAAACTTAGTACCATGAGGTTGCGCCCCAGACATATACTGGGTACCCTGAGGTTGCCCACCAGGCACATACTGAGTACCTTGAGGTTGCCCCCTAGGCGGTAACTGGCCACCTTGAGGTTGAGAACCTGACATCATTAGAATTTCTTCTGCACTCAACGGTTTAGTACCACTACTTCCAGTTAACAACTTCTGTTCGATAGGTTGAGGAGATGCTCCCGAAAAAGTACCAGAGATGGACTGATACCCAATGGGAACAGAAGGACCGCCGTACAAATAGGCTTCCGGAGATTGAGAATACGTGGATGACGGACTAGACATATTCAATGCAGGATAATAATCTCTAGGTGAAGGGTGATAAAAAATGTGAGGTGGTGAAAAACTAAGTCCCGGAATTTCCAAAAGATTGGTCAGTGAACGGTACCAAGCAGTGCTCCTAGGTGGACTATAAAAAATCGATTCACACTCCGTAAGTTCTAAGATAGGTCGATTGTCTGGAAAAGGAAAGCTTTCTTCGATATCCGAAATAACAAGCTCTTCGATTGCTATGAGTCCAGAACGAAGATCTTGGGTAATTACGGTTTCTACCCTAGGAGAACTAGGACCACTAGGAGTCGGAGAAACAAACTCTGATATGAGAGTAGCAGCAACTTCAGGTTCGGGTTCAGATACTTCAGGTTCTTCACCTATATCACTAGTAGATGCAATACTACCAGTAACTTCTGAAATTACTAACGGTTGAGAATCAGAATATTCTACCAAAGAAAGTTCTCCTTCTTCAAGTGACCCACTTCTACCGCTACTTGGAGATACGAGGACTTTTAAGCCTTCAATCTGGCTCGGTATGTCTTCAGGAGGTTGACCCCGAAGTCTACGGGATGTCCTCAGTAACTCAACCACGTTAACAAACTCAGGGGATTGGCCCCGAAGTCTACGGGAATGCCTCAGTAATTCAGCCACAGTTAAAGACTTTTAACTACTTCACACGAAAACAAAGTAAAATCTCAATGAAAACCACCTAAAGT
>APFE030330429.1:298524-310212 GCA_000404065.3 Pinus taeda
CCCTCAAAAGTTCAGCTTCTAACCTCTCAAGCCACTGACCCAATGCCTCAATTTATAGTGCAATGTAGATCAGTTACCAGGTCCTCCTTCAAAGGGATAGAATCCTCCTTCAAAGGGATAGCTCCTCTTAACAAGGGATAAGTTCCTCCTCTTATGGGATGCATGAACCACTTGGACCGAACAATCCACGTAACAAATCCTTCTAGAAAACTCTAGAATTAACCCAAAGTGAGTTTTTTAAGACAAAAATTGCGCCTTTTGACTTTCACAGGGGTACGCACCCTCCCCTTTACATACAGAGCGTATAAGTATGCAGATATCCTAAACAAAAGGTGCGAGCCCACAGGAAAAAGTGAGAGAAAGTGCGAAACCAAAGTTACATTGCTTTTTTGATGTCTTTCTCTCATTTCCAAAGCTTGTTTTGAAGAGCTGAGGTCTGAGACTTGCTTAGGAAGCTGGTATAGGTGGTGATAGACCCATGTCGACTGCAAATAATCAAGATGACGATATTTTTGTGTAACACTCCATCTTCCAACACTGATCGTATGAAATGGTACTTGAGATGTATGTGTTTAGTCTTGGAATGAAATGCTGAGTTCTTTGCAGGATGAATGGCACTTTGGATATCACTGTATAATGTGCCCATACCATGCTCCTTACCCAATTCACCCATAAACCGTTGTAACCAAATAATTTCATTACTAGCCTCTATAGCAGCAACATACTCTGCTTCTATTGTTGAAAGTGCAACAACACTTTGGATTTTTAAAACCCAACTAATAGCTGTTCCACGAACAGTAAATACATATCATGTAGTACTCCTCCTGTTATCTCTGTCACCTGCCATATCTACATCAACATATCCTTGTAGAGAAATTTTTGAACCACCAAAGCATAATGCTTGATTTGTGGTACCTTTCAAATATCTAAGAATCCATTTCATTGCCATCCAATGTTCCTTTCCTGGATTGTTCATGTACCTGCTTACAACTCTCACTGCATGTGAAATATTAGGCCTTGTGCAGACCATTGCATACATTAAGCTTCCAACTGCTGATGCATATGGAACTTTAGACATATAATCCATGTCTTCTTGGGTCTTTGGGCACATTTTCTTACTAAGTTTGAAATGGCTAGCAAAAGGTGTACTAACTAGTTTTTCATCGTGCATATTAAATCTTTTCAACACCTTTTGTATGTACCCATTCTGAGACAAGGTTAATTTATGATTTTTCCCGTCTCTAGTTATTCTCATACCAAGGATTTGTTTTGCAGCTCCCAAATCCTTCATTACAAATGAATTTGCCAATTTTCTTTTGAGCACATTTATTTCCTGCATGCTAGACCTTGCAACAAACATGTCATCTACATACAATAACAATATAATAAGCTGCCATCATTTTTCTTTTTCAGATAAACACAATGATTAGAGTGACATCTAGTATAACCTTGTTCAGACATAAACTTGTCAAATTTTCGATACCACTGCCTTGGAGCCTGTTTCAAGCCATAAAATCTCTTATTCAACCTGCACACTAGTTTCTCCATCCCTTTCACTTCATATCCTTGTGGCTGCTACATATATATCTATTCCTCCAAATCCCCATGGAGAAAGGTTGTCTTTACATCTAACTGTTCAAGAAGAAAATATTCAATTGCTATTAGACTTAAAATAGTTCTGATTGAAGTCATTTTAACAACAGGAGAAAATATTTCATGAAAATCAATACCTTTCTTCTGTGCCAACCCCTTCACCACAAGTCTAGCTTTGTACCTGTGTTTTTCCTCCATTTTCTTCCTTTAGCCTGTAAACCCATATATTCTTCAATGTAGTTTATCCTGCAGGAAACCTAACTAAGTCCCAAGTCTGGTTATGCATTAAGGAGTCCATCTCTTCTTCCATCACTACCTCCCACTTCTTCCTACTTTCAACATGTGTTGCTTCTTCATAACATTCAGGTTCACCAAAATTAGTCAATAATAAATAATATAATGAAGGAGAGTATCGTTCAGGGGGTCACTTATCTTGGTAGATATTCTAACACCACTTTTAGGTGTTTGGGGTGCCTGTTTTCGTTGTGGTGGTTGTTGTTGTTGTGGTTGTTGATTATTATTATTTTCAGGCACCTTTACTTTTTCCTTGATTTCATCAAGAACTGCGTATTTCTTGTTTTCTTTTTCATGTTTCTTTTCCTGCAACTAATTCTTATACAAGACCTTTTCATTGAATATTACATCTCTGCTCCTAATGATTTTGTGATTTTGTAATCATACAAGTGATAACCAAAATCATTAACACCATAACGAATAAAGGTACATTTATTTGACTTTGCCTCAAGATTTCTTCTATTTTCTTTATCAATATGGACAAAGGCCTCACAACCAGAAGGCTTTAAGAAAGAGTAGTTTACCTTTTTACCTGTGCATGCTTCCTCTGGAACACCACCATCCAAGGAACTTGAAGGCCCTCTGTTTATTAGATAAACAATGGTATCTATAGCATCTACCCAAAACTGTAAAGGCAATCGTGCATGCAATCTCATGCACCTTGCACGCTCCATGATTGTTCTGTTCATCCTTTATGACACAGCATTTCCTTGTGGTGTTCTTGGAACTGTCTTCTCTCTGCGAATTCCATGCTTTGAATAGTACCTATCAGACTCTTTTATGCAATATTCACCTCCATTGTCTAATCTAAGACACTTCAATTTCTTTCCTGTCTCAATCTCAACCAAAGCTTTCCATTTCTTGAAAGTATCAAATACATCAGATTTATTCTTAATATAATAAATCCAATTTTTTCTAGTTGCATCATCAATAAAAGTAACATAATAATGAGAGCCACTGAGAGATAATACCTGAGCAGGTCCCCATACATCTGTATGCACAAGCTCTAATTTTTCACTCTTCTTTTCTTTCCCAACTCTAAGAAATCTGAATCTCTTCTGCTTTCCATAAATGAAATTCTCACAGAAGTCCAAATCAACATTCTTCAAACCCGGCAACGAATTCCTTGAGTGAAGAATCTTCATCCCCTTTTCACTCATGCGTTTGAGCCTATGATGCCATAATGTTGCATCTGCTCCTTCGGAAGTTAAAGCATTAACAGAGTTAGAAATACCATTGCATAAATACAATGTACCAACCTTTTCACCTTTTGCTATTATCAGGGCTCCTTTGGTGACCTTCTAAGCTTTATCTGTGAAAGTTGTCAGACAACCTTCATCGCCTAACTACCCTGTTGAAATCATATTTTTCTTTAGATCTGGAACATGCCTTAGCTCCTTTAGTAACCATTGGTTTCCATTTTGCTATTTTACAATAACCTTACCCATTCCAACAATTTTACAGGGGTTATCATCACCCAAACGAACTTGTCCAAAATCTCCTTGAACATAGTCATGAAAGTATTTATCAGGTTTGGCATGGAATGAGGCCCCTGAATCTACCTCCCATGAATCAATAATATTTTTGAACGAAAGAATCAAAGCATCTTGTAACACTTCATCTGTCACATTTGCTTCATGATTGTTTTCTTGCTATGCATCTCCTTCTTTTCCCTTCCGAGATCTATAGTCTTTCTTTAGGTGTCCTTTCTTTCTGCATTTCCAACACACTATCCCCGAACTAGACTTGGATCTGCCTTTCCTTGATTTACTGTGATATCTTGATCTCTTTCCTCTTTCTATTTTTCTTCCCTTAGACTCTGCACTCAAAGCATTACCCGATGTTTCACCGAAGCTTTTCTGTCGCATTTCCTCGCTAAGGATAACACTGAGAACATCATCAAACTTTAAAGTACTAGATCCAGAAACAATGTTACTAATGGCCATTACTAAACCATTCCAACTTTCTGGTAATGAGCACAAGAATAACAGAGCTCTAACTTCATTATCAAAGTTTACCCCTACAGAACATAAATGACTTGTAACAATATTAAAATCATTTAAATGGTCTACAACAGATCCACCTTCTGACATATTTATATTAAATAACCATTTCATAAGAAATACCTTGTTTGAGGTCAAGGGTTTTTCATATAGTTTCTCCACCACCTTAATCAAACCCTCTATCTTTGTTTCCTTCGAAATGATAAAGGAAACCAATGTTGTGAGGCACAACCGTACTATTTTGAGTGCCTTTCTATCGAGAAGGTTCCATTCTTCATCTGTCATACCCGTCGACATCTTTGTTTTTCTGCCCAATGGTAGGTATAGATCTTTCTAATACAGATAATCTTCCATCTTCATCTTCCACAGTGAGAAGTTTTGGCCATTAAATTTCTCGACCCTAAACTTACCATATTCAGCCATTGCTCCCACTCGAATGAGGAACCCTTCTTTCTTGTGAGTTTATAAGCATAATAGACCTTCGACTTTGATACCAGTTGTTAGAAAATTATATGTTACGGAGAAAAGGAACACATAAAATATTGCATAAATATAAACACAGAAAACACATAAACTAATAGAGACACAGATATACGTGTTTCACCAAGTTTGGGCTATGTTCACTCCGAACAGCCAGTCCTTCCTTTCTATTATCCAGCAAAATGAAGAGACACAACCTACAACAGATCTGCTGTAAGATCCTCTGTTTTCTCTCACAGTCTCACCTCTCTACTTCTCACTCAAAGGATACACATATATTACACAGACTCAATACAATGCCCTCATACAAAGAGAGGGGTTGCCTTCTACGGAAAAAACCCTAAACTAAAAATAAGTTCTATCGTCAGATCATCCACCTAATGAACAACCTAGATTGACTAGAAATTACTGTACTTTTACAATGCAATTTTACATTTGTTTTTAGCTTCGGGGGCACTGCCCTCAAACCCCTGTCGGGGGACTGCTAGCCCCCGGACCCCCCAGTCAGGGGGGGATCGGCCCCCTCGGTCCCCTACGGGGGGGACAAGTGCTCACCGCATGGAGGGGTGTACAAACTTCCTGGGGTATACATCTGGTTGAAACAAATACCTCTAAATAATCATGCTCCATACTCAACACCCTCAATACTAGTCTGGTTGACATCAATGCCAAAATACCAAGTGCCAACAATCAATCAGAAAATGTCAATTGTCCAACACATGATTGGGATAGTGTCAAATTTGCCATGTTATGTATCTTTTTGTCTCTAGAGATCACCTTCATATAGAATATTTATTCTATCTAGATAGAGATCAGTTTACCAATTGAAATGTGGACGCATTGTTGGGATGGGGTCCCCTGGGTTAAATTTTCTTAACTATTGTAAAGTCTCCTCATTTTGAGGAGCAGAGCATGAGTAGCACAGATCTATAGGAGTCATAGGGGATTTAGCAAGGTCAAAGCCCCTTAGTTTGTTAGAGTCAAGCCATTTTGAGACATGTCCATGGTTTGCGAACCATGGTATTATAATGAAGAAGAATATAAAAGGAAATCATAGAAGATTCATAACATAGGGAAGGAAGAGAAGTACAGGAGTTGAGTCTGGTTCTATCTACTCTATACTTGGACGAAGCGGAAGACTCTTACAACTATGTGTGTGGAGACCTTGGTAAGCCTACAACTGAGTGCTTGGGCCCCTGCAGCTGTGTGTGTAGGTTTTTTAATAGTTGTAATTGAAGATGTGAAGCATAATAAAATATTATTTTGAAGAAATATCTTTGTATCTGTGTATTACTGTTTTATCTCTGAACCTATTGTTTTTTTTATCCATTGAATGCATTTAATTAGGAAAAGTACTTAATAGATTCATGAAGACATAGATTTGTTTATTTATATAATGTTATGAATGTTTAGCACAATTTACCAAGGACATAAGTATACTTTCTGTCATTTACTATAAGTTTCGTGTTTCAAGGGTTAGGGTGCATGAAGGTAAAAATAAAGCCCTTGATTTGCAAAAAACACATCACATAGCCCTCTAGATGCAAAAATCTAGTTCTAGCATCCCCCAATACTACCTCGAGTGAGACTATAGCCTGTGCAATGAGGGTTGTTTCTGAAAGGGTTGGTGGTGTAGGTTTTTGTTGGTTAGTGCAGCTAACTCTAAAATTGGGTCCATGCTCCTTCAAGCCAAAAAATGGTTCTTTTGCTAAGACCAGAATCTATTTGAGGGATATGTGATGTGGGGCCTGTGGAGACCAATAAAGAAGGATATTGAAATGTGGATAGATTGGAAGTTACACGAGTTTGTAGCTGAAGAAAACAGGAATTTGTGCTTATCGAAAGAATATTGGTTGTAAAGATATTTGTATATAAAGGAACACAAAGTTTTCTTCTGCTCTTTTCTGTGCCAATTATACGAATGGTTGACTAAATTAGCAGATGGTCAACCTACCACGATTTTGGATAACCCTATTGTATGGACCCCAAATTTAGTGAAGCGACTGGAAGGATCAGAAAACAAGATTGCGAAGGTTGTCAATTATTGGATCGATAGTATTTTGGGAAATCTATTATTGTGTTGCGATTGATACGTCTACTAGTTACAGCGAAGCTAAACCCTAGTTTTTCAAAGGACCAAGAGGTAAATATCTGAAGTCTCTGAAAACTTGGATTAAAATTCTATTGTGCGAGAAATGGGTTATGCTGCTAAATTGATGTTTAGGAGAGACTCGAAATGAGCTATGTGAAGTGGGAAACAATTTAGAAAAGATATAGATACAATTGATGAGTACAGTCCTCTCTTGGGAGCATCTGATAATGAAGAAGAAATTAATAGTCCAAAGACACCCAGAGGTGCATCGCAGTCGGTAGATCAGGGCAATGTGGGAATACCACATCCATTCACTCCCCCTTCACCATCACCTCCACATCACACACCTATGCCTCCACCTCCACCTCCGCTAGTAAATATTTAGGGGTTTGGGGACAAATGACCCTGATCAATTCTGGTTTGTGGTAGATGCTCTGTGGAAGTCACAATAGATAACGGATGGTGATCTAAAGAAAGAACAGCTGGTGAAAACATTGTCACAGAGGGCACTGATTTGGTATATTAAGCACAATATGACTCATTCAATTGCGTCATTGAAAGACACAAAATATGTGTTGAATAATGAATTCAGAAAGCCAAAGTCTCAAGCCTGATATGTGACTGAGGTCAAAGAAATTAAATATAAGGTGAATGAATTTGCATGGGATATTGATCAAAGGATGAAATCTACTACAATAGGCTAATATACAGATTTTAGATGAGAAACATAAGGACTAGTATCTTGCTACATTGTTACCTCATTTAAGATTATCATTGTCACAACAGAAGCACTGGAAATTTCTATGAAGTTCAAGGCTTTGCCTATTTAGGATATGAATCTGGGAGTGCAGCAAATTCAGTCGCAGTTGGCTAACTTATATATGGAATTGCAAGATCTCAAAAAGGGGAAAGAGGTTCAAAATGAGACCCATGCTGAAGTATGGTGATTAAACTGCAAGGGAAATGGTGATGATAATGATCATTTCCTGGTATATTAGAACTATCTAATTGGGGTAGGCCCTATTCCCCTAAAACCAAAAAATTCTACTAGATCAAGTAACGTTGTAGTGCCATGGTGTGCTATCTCCGAAATAATAGGAAAAAACACCAATGGCAATTGCCATTTGTTGTAGAAGTTCACACAAACTCTCGAACAACTATTATGCAATTACTCTAAGTTTGTAGGCCATGATGAGTGGAATTGCTAAATTTATGAATTAATGATGGATAGAACTCCAACATATACAGTATAGTATGAGAGACATCCACTGTAGGATCAAGGTTCACCTACATTGTAGAGGATTCCAGGGATGAGGAAGAGGATTAAGGGGAGGAGCTAGAAGAGGTCGTGGATAGATTATTTGTTATAATTGTGGGGAACCAGGCCACTATGCATGAGATTGTCATAACTGGACACAAACCTCTTATCAGTATTGTCGATAGTTTGACCACATAATAGAGGATTGTCTGTACTCATCACAAAGATGTAAGAGAAGAAAAACCAACTGCCCACTCAGAACATCCATATGATGAGGTCAAAACTACATGAGGATGGCCCCAATGTTAATATATTTATGTGAAGTGGTATAGCTACGGGGGAAGATAAAGCTGTAGGGAAACAACCATAAGAGAATCCATGGGTGCACGGATCTGCTGACAAAGATACTGAATTTGATTGTCATAAGGAAAAATAAGCATTTATGGAGGTGAAGAAGATCTTGGTGGATTTCGGAGCTTCCACATCAAAGAATCAAAGTACACAAATAGAAAAGCCTGAAGAGGTCATTGCTGCGTAGGAAACATATCCTTTAGTATTGACATCCTTCTTATTGACCTGCATGAAGCTCTTAAGGGACTAGAAATAGTTGGAGGGACTGCATGAGTTAATAGATAAATGTTTTGGAAAGGGTAAGATGCTTCCTAAACAACGCATAGTGCACAAAGTAGACAAAAGTAAGAAAAGCATTGGCTGGGAGATGAGATTGACTACACAAATCGAAGAATTTTAAATGGACTAGGTGATCCTAGATTTAGGATCTGATGTCAATGTTTTTCCTAAATTGAACTGGGAAAGAATGGGAAATTCGACACTACATTGGTCCCCAATTCATCTGCAAATGGCAAACCAACATAAGATTATTCCTATGGGGTGCCTACATGGAGTAACTATAGACATTGAAGGAGCGCATGCTATAGCTGATTTTGAGGTAATCAAAATAGTGGAAGAATGCGGTGATCAACTTGAAGAAGCACAACATGACGTTTAAGAAGAAGGAACTGAGATTCATTGTTCCATCAGATCCAACTAAGAGTGCACGGTATACTGAACCAGTCCGAGATTACTATGAGGAGGATGATACTGAACAAATCTATAAGCTTACTATGTGGAACAAGGATTGGATCAATCCTACGATGGATGAAAGAATTACTTGGGAAAAGGACAACTCCTGAAACTCAAATTCAGATGAGGAACTCAAGCATTGGCATAATAGATTGCATGAAGTATCAATGATCCGATGCAAAAAGCATACAAAATCACTTTGATGTATATCTATTGAGGTATGCAATTTACCATATTATGATGCCTTAGAAGATGTAAATTTGCGTCTGGATAAATTTGAAACGATATCAGACAAGCATAGGTTCTAGTCATTGGAAATCGCGCTTAGAGCTACACCTTCCAAATGGTGGGGTACACATAAGGACAATTTTGTATACTCGAAGGAGTATTGAAGGATGATGAATTTATGATTTGGATATGAAAATACCTGTATTTCTAAAAAATATATAGGGAAGGATGATCCATGCGAGCATCTAGCTCGTTGGATGAAAGCATGGGGACAAGAACCACAACCTAAATGGGTACATATATTTTGCCATACCTTGGATACTGTTATGATGAATTGGTACTTAGGAACAGAGCGGCGCCATGGAAATGTTGAGTGGGACATTCTGAAGGAAATATTTCTACTAACATTTAGTTTTGAGGATGGATTTGAATGTATTGATGAAGCATTACAAGATATCAAGGCTGCAATTTTTAGAATGTATGTAGAGCCTATCACATGGGTAAAACCTGACTAGAGTACACATCTGCACCATGCTCTGGAATGCTACAATGTTACGATAGAAGAAGGTGAGGAATACCCCAGGAGTATTAGTATCCATAAGTCAAAGGGACAACGCAAATTAGATCGGCCTAAGATAGAAGTTCCTGATATTTCAAAACCATTAAATACCAAGAAAGTGAACAATCGGTCAGAAGCATAATCGAACATCACAAATATAGGTGATTACTGGGATGAGGACACAGTTGAAAAGGTCACAGATTTATTGCGAGAATATTAGGATTTGTTTCCAACAAAGCTCTCTAATCTAATGGGGATAGTAGGTGATGTGGGTGTTATGAAGATCCATCTAAAGCTAGATGCGAAGTCAGTTAAGTAGCATCCATATTGATTGAATCCTAAATACAAAGAAAAGGTGCACGAAGAGCTGGATGAGATGCTCACATTAGGAATTATTGAGCCTAGAGAAGAATTATAGTGGGTTAGCCCTATGGTGGTTTAGGAGAAAAATACAAAGGGCGAATTAAGGATCTGCGTAGATCTAAGAAAGTTGAATGATGCTTGTGTACATGATCCATTCCCTACGTCGTTCACAGATGAAGTATTGGAAAACATTGGTGGTTAAGAAGAATATCTTTTACAGATGGATTCTTGGGATATCGCCAGATCAATATCACGCCAGAAGATCGAAGTAAGACTACCTTTGCTACAGAATGGGGTTCTTTTCAACATGTAGTTATGCTCTTTGGATTTAAGAATGCCCTCGTGATATTTTCTAGGGTGGTAGTTGCAACCGTCAAAGAATTTATTCATAACTTTTTGGAGGTCTACTTTAATGATTGGATGGTGTTTGGGTTAGTTAAAAAGAATGTTACAAGTCTTTAGCTAATGCTGGATACTTGTAGGAAGTATTAGATCACCTTATATCTAAAGAAGTGTATATTTTGCGTACCATATGGGATACTTTTGGGCCATGTTGTTTGTAAGAAAGGGTTGATGGTGGACCCTACTACAATTGCAGTGATTATCAATTTGGAGATCCAAAGGAATGTAAAAGAATTGTGCACAACATTGGGCCATATAGGATACCATAGAAATTTCATTAAGGCATACGTGCAGATCACTGCGTCCATGGAGAAATTATTGAAGAAGGATGCGAGATTTTTCTAGGATTATGATTGCTAGAAAATCTTAGATGTTTTGAAGGAAAATATGGTTACATCACTTATTCTACTATTCCTCAACTGGAAGAAATAATTCCATGTACATGGGGATGCATCCTTCATAGCATTAAGAGCAGTGTTAACCCAACCAGGTGCAAGAGATATTCAACATCTGATTGCATTTGCGAGTAGAAAGTTGTCTAAGGTGAAGAAGAATTATTCAAGCACATAGTGTGAAGGGTTGGCGATGGTATATGCACTCCCGAAGTTCAATAATTATCTGTTGGGTGCACACTTCAAATTTTATACACACCATTGAGCTTTGAAGTACCTAGTCAACAAGCCTGTGTTGGGTGGGGGGGGGGATTATTTGTAGGTGGCTACTACTATTTCACGGGTATCACTTCAAAGTAGTTTTGAAACCAGGAATATTAAATGTTGGACCTGATCATCTTTCGTGAATTGAGAATGGTGAAGAACCTACGAGACTTAATGAAGGATTGCCTGATGAGCAACTCTTTGTTGTGCGCATCGCAGACAAACATTTGTGGATATAATCCAATTCCTGTATACGATTGTAGCTCCTAAAGGATATACGATGCAACAGAAGAAGGAATTGGTGGTTAAGGCTGCATATTTCTCCCTAACTGTAGGGTACTTGTATAAAATGGGGTCGGATGAAGTTCTGTGTAGGTATGTACCAGATTATGAAAGATAAAGTATCCACACTGAAGAGGATTTGATGGAGGACATTATGCCGAAAGAGATATTGCATACGAGATCTTATGAGTTGCATTGTGCTGGCCAATTGTCCATAAAGATTCCAAGGAGTATTGTAGGGCATGCGATGTTTGTTAGAGAACTAGGAAGCCATTGTGAAGGGATGAATTGTGTTATATACCTAGGGGGGATAATATGGGGTACCAAGGGAGGTACCCAAGGTAATAATGTAATAATGGGATGGGCCATAGTAATAAATAAGGTGGTTAACCCAT
>APFE030330432.1:0-15290 GCA_000404065.3 Pinus taeda
TACATGTGCATCACCCAATCTCCTTTAAACAAATAACTTCTCAGAATGCAGTAACCAGAAAATAACACCAGTAACCAGACACCAATTTAAACCCAGATCTCTGCAGAAACAGATAAAAGACAGCTAAAATATATTTCAAGAAAGTTCTGCAACTTCACCGAAGGAAACCTGCGGATATCCGCACTTCTACCGTGACGAGTCTGCGCAACTCTGCACCTGCTTCGCCGATTCAACTGCGCACCTCTGCACCTGCTTCTTCTCTGGTTCTGCGCACCTCCGCACTGCATCGTTGCCGCTCCTGCGCACCTCCGGATTTAGACAGTTTATCAATTCTCAAACATACCCCAGACTGTCGAAATCACAGATCTGTTCATGTGTCAAAGGGGTCCTAACTCTTCAGTAGATCTGACTTATAATGCTCCGGTTTCTCCTCGATTCAGATTCAACTATGTCTCACCAACCGATTATCAGAAATTCAGATCTTCCTCTTCTTAATATTTTCAACGCTTGTGATTAGCCAAATGATCTCCTTTCCTTTTTATAGGCTAGCCCTCACTCAAAA
The DNA here is from genome assembly GCA_000404065.3 of Pinus taeda. Taxonomy (NCBI): domain Eukaryota; kingdom Viridiplantae; phylum Streptophyta; class Pinopsida; order Pinales; family Pinaceae; genus Pinus; species Pinus taeda. Next base: position 563 of record APFE030330432.1, read on the forward strand.
CCATGGACCAAAACCATTGAGAAACAATACCACGGACCCAATACTTGGGTTCAACTCTTTTGGATGCAATACCACGGACCAAAACCATAGGATCAAAATGTCGAACTTAATACCATGAACCAACCATAAAATTTCCCATGTGCGTGCACTTTCCTCTGCATGAAGTGCTGAACTTTTCTCCGCATGAAAGTGCGTGAAATTTTCTCTGCTGAAAGGAACTTTTCTCCGCATGAAATGGTGAACGTTTCTTGCATGAAAGTGCGTGAACATTTCCCCCTGATGAAATGCGTGAAATTTTCTTGCATGAAAGGAAATTTCTTACATGAAAGTGCGTGAAGGTTCTCTGCATGAAAGGAACTTTTCTCTGCATGAAAGTGCGTGAACTTTGCTGCACTATAATTTATCATCTGAGATGAGTGGGTTTCCATCAAGTACAAAATATGTATCATAATGCCAACAGGCATCACTTATTATTCGATTTCTTGATGTGCTGGAGCATAGGGTAGAATCTTTGCAATCGACCTTTGATTTTGCAATGTGGATGCAAACATATCAGTCTTATTTTCAATGGTTTTATCCTATCAAATGCAATCAAGATCAATATGTTGTGGAGAACATTGTGGAGTTTGGGAATCCCTATGAATTTGGGCTTGAAGAATATATTTTGTTGGTGCTTACTACCATACCATTGAATTTTAATTGCATTATTGTGTTGGAGCAAAAAGAAGAATTGGATTCAGTGCTCAGTGTCAGCTACAAGTTAACTATGAGGCATGTTATGAGAGTTCAAGCCAAGTTGACGACCAAACATGGTGGCCATTTCGGTGCCACATCTGGTGAGAAGGGAAAATTGGGGTCATGAGTTTGGAAATTGTCGGCATCGTTTGGAAATTGCAGAAATTGGGGATGTTGGATTGTCTCGAGCTTCTTCATTTCCATATTGCGTCTTAGATCCCATGCATTGAAGTTATTAATGATGGTGTGAGTGAAGCGATGTATATATATTGTGAGTTGGTTAAGATGGGAACCAATATGAAGATCATTGACATTGGAGGAGGGCTTGCTATTGTGATGCAGGAGCATGAGGCTTGAAGGCAAAAGGCTTCAAACTAATTCAAAAAATCCAAAAAACGTTACAAGCAAAGGAGTGGGATCCTTTAGCTGTCAATTTACAAGATTTCTAGATAGGATTTGAGCTAGGATTTAGGGATTGAATGGCTTTGTAATTAATTAATGCAGTTTTGATTTAGTTGATATTTTCAAGGAGAATATCGACTAGATTTGGTATTGTTCAAGATTAGGAAAATTCAATCGAGTGTTTAAGGATATGATAGTTAGGATGGAATACTATTTATGTAAGTTATGAATGATTGTAAAAGGATTTGGACTGATTCGGCTTGTTTTAGCCCTATATGATTAAATTTGCAGACATTAAATCTCTGCGCATTTCTATGTAAAATTGGTCAATCCCAGAGGGGTCGAATCCTTTTATAGTATCTTTGTGTATCATTGAATTTCCAGTTTGGCTTAAAACTCAGAGTTCTATTGATTTGGTATGTTCTTATTTAATTTCTTCCTGTTGTGTATTAGCGACTGTGAGGTTAGAAGTGCATGAATTATTTATCTAGGATTGAAGTCCCACACTCATTATTAATTGTTGATTTAATTTTCAACGCATTGTGGCATAGTCAACAACGGTGGTTGGCCCTGTTATTAAGCCTTGTATTAATCGAAGTCTTGTGAGCTGTAGATCTGAAAACCTCTGTCATCGGGCGTTAATCTCAAGTCCAGACTTGAATTGAGGCGGTATCATTGCATAGATCTCCATGCGATATCATAGTGACCGTCGGATCATTGTTAATATTGATGTTGGATCATTGGTTAACATTGCATCGCAAGGTTCAAGAGTGAACGAACCAGCCGGCGGAGTTGTGAAATGCGATATGTGATATGAAGCGTGCCGATAAATATCACATCACATCGTTAATAAGGAAAGAAACCCTCTCGGTGAGTTTGCAATTGCAATATGCGATGTTTAGAGGGTTTGTAAGTCATTTGGCGGTTACAGCTAAATTTAGCAGTTCTGCTAATTTAGCAGAGTATTTAACTCTGTAGGTAAATGACTGAGATTTCAAAGGAAATTGAAGAAGAAGTTCCACCATAATTGGAAGTAATAGTTTCCGGATTTGAACGTTTGTCACTTATGCCTGCACCCTGGCCACCATTTGTGGTATCAGAGTAGCCTACTGACATTGAACATGATCTCAAGGATTAGAAAAAGAAATCCAACATGGCTTTCAGAGATGGAGGAAGAGGTGGTGGTCGAAGAAAAGGATGACCAGTTGCAAATGCTGAAATGTTGGAAGCTATGCAACAGATGCAATCTAGATTAGAAGCAGTGGAAATGGGAAGAGATGCAGATGCTGGGGATGTTAGTGAACCTGAAGTTGGAGCTACAGAAGATGAAGAACCTGTAGATGTAACTCCTGAAATGAGATTCTTAAGGTCAGTATTGAGATCCACATCCAAGCCTAGACTTGAAGTCTCAATCTACACATGAAGCTTAAGCCCTCAAGAATTGATTGATTGGATAAATGACATGGAGAAATTATTCAATTATGAAGAACCATATGAAGGAAAAAAGGTGAAGTTTGTTGTCATAAAACTGAAAGGACATGCAACACTTTGGTGGGATGGAGTGTAGGCAAAAAGAAGAAGACTTGGCAAACAACCAATTAAAAATTGGAACAGGATAAACTAAAATGTAAGTTTTTGCCAAGTGATTATCAACAAACATTATTTAGACAGATGCAAAATCTTAGACAGAGGTCTATGACAGTAAAGGAATACATAGAGGAATTCTACAAAGTGAGTATAAGAGCATGACCAATTCAATATACAGATGAAAAGGTTTCCAGATATGTGAATGTTCTTAGAATGGACATTCAAGATGAGATAAGTGTATTGTCTCCTAAAACAGTAGGAGAGGCTTATTAGATGGTACTTAAGGCTGAATAAAAACTAATAAGGAAGCAGTCTGCAAGAAATAGAGGTATTTTCCGAGGAAGGGGAAGACAAGGTGGTAGAGGAAGATCTACAACACTTGGAGATGGAGCTAGCAACAACTCAAGTCAGCATGCATCCACAGGAGGTGATGCAAGTGGCAGAGGGAGTTTTTCCAGAGGAAGAGGAGGCAGAGGTAGAGGAAGAGAAGTTAGATGTCACAGATGTAACAAGTTGGGACACAGAGCTTATGAGTGCCCAGAAAATATAGGAATGAATCAGAGGAATGCAATTGTTACAAAAGCTGAAGAGGAAGCAACAAAGGTAATAGATGAAGAGAATGCACCAGAGAAAGGGGAATCTTTTGTAGTCAACAAAATTTTATTAAAACTAGATAAAGAAATTATTGAACCAACACAAAGGAAAACCTTGTTTAGGACTGTGTGCAAAGTTCAAGGGAAGTGTTGTCAAAGGATAATAGATAGTGGTAGTACAGATAACTTGGTCTCCACAGAAGTGGTGGAGAATTTGAAATTGAAAACAAAGAAACATCCAACACCTTCTCAGGTGTCATGGTTTCAAAAGGGATATCAGTTGGTAGTGAATGAGCAATGCGAAGTAGAGTTTCAATTGGGAAAATACAGAGTCAAAATCTTATGCGATGTGATGCCTATGGATGTGTGTCATATACTGTTGGGTAGACCACGGCAATATGATAGAGGAGCTATGCACGATGGAAAGAAGAACACATACAAACTCAACAAAGATGGTGTCAATCATACATTGTTGCCGCTAGAGGAAGAAGATACATCAAAGAAACCTGATTCAAAGACCCTTTTGCTAAGTGGAAAGGAGTACTTACAACATATGGAAGAAGAAGAGGTAAGTTTTGTGTTGCTTTGCAAACCCAAGGTAGTAATTACTTCCACAAAAGTTTTTGATTTACCAATTGAAATTCAAGAGATGTTGGACAGTTATTGTGATATCATTGTAGATGATTTGCGTGATGAGTTACTACCCATTAGAAAAATCACTCATCACATAGATTTGATTCCAGGAGAAAATCTACCTAATAAAGTAGCTTACACGATGACTCCCACAGAAAATGAAGAGATCAAGAAACAGGTTCAGGAACTATTAGACAAGGGACTGGTTAGAGAGAGTTTGAGTCCTTGCACAGTGTCAGCAGTGTTGAGCCCAAAGAAAGATGGAGGCTGGAGAATGTGTACTGACTCGAGAGCAATCAATAAGATAACAATGAGGTATAGATTTCCTTTACCTAGAATCAAATATTTAATGGATTGTTTGAGTGGAGCTAGATGTTTTACAAAGTTAGATCTAAAAAGTGGTTATCATCAAATTAGAATTAGAGAGGGAGATGAGCAGAAAACCAATGAAGGATTATATGAGTGGATGGTAATGCCTTTTTGATTGTCGAATGCCTCTAGTACATTTATGAGACTTATGAGTGAAGTTTTGAAGGAATTTATTGGTAAATTTGTAATAGTATATCTAGACGATATATTAGTTTATAGCAGATCTAAGGAGGAACACGTGAGACATTTGAATTATGTCTTACAGAGGCTACAACAAGAAAAATTATTGTTAAATTTAAAGAAGTGTTCATTCATGAAGGAGGAGTTGGTGTATTTGGGCTTCGTTGTTTCTGTTGAGGGTTTAAATATGGATCTAGAGAAGATCAAGGCCATTATGGAGTGGCCTTCACCAAAAAGTGTCTTTGAGGTAAGAAGTTTTCACGGTCTTGTTAGTTTTTACAAGAAATTCATAAGGAATTTTAGTAAGATTAATGCTTCAATTATTGACACAATAAAGAAGGATAGACAACCATTTAAATGGATTGCTGAAGCAGAAAAGAACTTCCAGTTGTTGAAGAGAAATATTACTGAGAAACATATTTTGATTTTTCCTGATTTTAAGAAACCTTTTCAAGTGAAGTGTGATTCCAGTGGAGAAGCCATTAGAGCTATTTTGAGTCAGGACGATAGTCCTATAACGTATCTTAGTGAAAATATGAATGAGACAAAGAAGAATTATTCTTCTTATCACAAAGAGTTTTATGTAGTGGTGCAGTCTTTGAAGAAGTGGAGACATTACTTGATGTCCAAGGAGTTCATACTATATTCGGATAACCATTCATTACAGTACATTATGCAACAACCAAAGTTGAATCAAAAGCATGCAAAATGGGTAGAATACCTGCAAAGTTTTAATTTTGTATTAAAACATATAACTGGTCAATCAAACAAAGTAGCAAATGTATTAAATAGAAAAAGCATTTTAGTTCAAGAAAGTCAAATTCAAGCGTTGGGTTTTGATTTTATTAAAGAGTTATATGAGAAAGATCTAGATTTTAAGGAGGCATTTGAAGCTTGTAGAAATCTTGTTTTGTTAGACAGAAGCAAGTGGCTGGATTATTTCCTGCAAGAGGGACTGTTGTTTAAAAGAAATCAACTGTGCACACCAAGTTGTTCTATGAGGGAGAATTTGATCAAGGAGAAACATAATGGAGGACTTGGAGGGCATTTTGGTGCAGACAAAACTTATGAACAGTTGAACAGGTTTTATTTTTGGCTGAAAATGAGGTCTGAAGTAGAAAGGTATGTGAAAAATTGTAAAGTTTGTCAGTACGTAAAGGGAAGGAGTCAAAATACAGGTTTGTATGTTCCATTACCTATTCCAAATAGGCCTTGGGATATGGTAAGTATGGATTTTGCTTTGGGTTTACCGAAAAATCAAAGAGGTAATGATTCAATTTATGTAGTAATTGATAGATTTTCAAAAATGGCACATGTTATCCCATGTTATAAAACTAGTGATGCTACTCATATTGCTAATCTGTTTTTTAAGGAGATTGTAAGATGACATGGGTTACCTAAGAGCATTATTTCAGATAGAGACACCAAATTTGTTGGACATTTCTGGAGGACATTGTGGAAGAAGCTTCAAACTAAATTGAGTTTCAGTTCTACTTATCATCCTCAGACTGATGGACAGATTGAAGTTGTAAATAGAAGCTTGGGTAATCTTTTGAGAAGTCTTGCATGTGAACATCCAAAACAGTGGGATCAAGTATTGGCACAAGTAGAATACGCATATGATGATTCTCCTAACAGAAGTACAAGACATAGTCCATTCCATATAATCTATGGAATGCACCCAAGAGGAGTGTCTGAATTGAGAGACTTGGGAAAAGATGAAAGGAGAAGTGCTAAAGGAGAAGATTTTGCTGCAGAAGTTCAAGAAATACATGAACAGGTAAAACAACAACTACAGGAAAACAACATAAAATACAAGGGCAAAGCATATTTGAGGAGAAGAGAATTTAATTTTGAGGTTGGATATTTGGTTCTAGCACACCTGAAGAAGGAAAGATTTCCAAAAAGGGAGTACAATAAACTAAAGTTTAAGAAAATTGGACCGTGTAGAGTCTTGAGAAAATTTTCTGCAAATGCATATGAAATTGAATTACCCCCTGATATAGGAATATCTCCAATTTTTAATGTTTATGACTTATACAGGTATGAAAAGGAACAGGCAGATGAAACAACCGAGAACCAAGAAGAACAAGAGATTGATTGGGTAAAACAGTTACATATAGCAAACCAATTGAAGCCAGAGAGGATTTTGGACAAGAAATTGTTGAAGAAGACAAGAGGACATGAGTCTTTTCAGTATTTGGTCAAATGGAAGGATCAACCAATTGTTGAAGCTACTTGGACGATAGATTCCATGCTACAGAAATTGGGCAGTTCTGTAGAAGAGCTCATGGATAGGAGCCCATGAAGAATTTTGTCCTCAGGAGTCTGATGTAGGAGCATGAGGCTTGAAGACAAAAGGCTTTGAACTTATTCCAAAAATCCAAAAAAAGTTACAAGCAAAGGACTGGGATCCTTTAGCTGTCAATTTACAATCTTTCTAAATAGGATTTGAGCTAGGATTTAGGGATTGAATGGATTTGTAATTAATTCATGTAGTTTTGATTTAGTTGAGATTTTCAAGGATAATATCGACTAGATTTGGTATTGTTCAAGATTAGGAAAATTTGATCCAATGTTTAACGATCTGATAGTTAGGATGGAATAGTATTTATGTAAGTTATGAATGATTGTAAAAGGATTTGGACTGATTCGTCTTGTTTTAGCCCTATATGATTAAATTTGCAGACATTAAATCCCTGTGCATTTTTGTGTAAAATTGGTCAATCCCGGAGGGGTCGAATCCTTCCATAGTATCTCTGTGTATCATTGAATTTCCAGTTTGGCTTAAAACTCAGAGTTCTATTGATCTGGTATGTTAGTATTTAATTTCTTTCTATTGTGTATTAGCAACTGTGGGGGTAGAAGTGCATGAATTCTTGATCTAGGACTAAAGTCCCGTACTCATTATTAACCGTTGATTTCATTTTCAATGCATTGTGGCATAGTCAACAGCGGGGGTTTGCCCTGTTATTAAACCTTGTGTTAATCGAAGTCCCGTGAGCTATAGATCTGAAAACCTCTGTCATCGAGTGTTAATCTCAGGCCTGGACCTGAACTATTATAAATTTGGGTTTATAAGTATATCAGCTCCATGAGGTCGTATCGTCGCATAGATCTCCATGCGATATCACAGTGACCGTCAGATCATTGTTAATCTTGACTGTTGGATCACTGGTTAACATCACATTGCAAGGTTCAAGAGTGAATGAACCGGCTGACAGAGTTGCAAAATGCAATATGCGATACAAAACGTGCTGATAAATATCACATTGCATCGTTAATAAGGGAAAAAACCCTGCCAGTGAGCTTGCGATTGTGATATGCAATGTTTAGAGGGTTTGTAAGGCATTTGGCGGTTGCGGCGAAATTTAGCGGTTCTGCTAATTTAGCAAAGTATCTAACTCTGGAGGTAAACGACTGAGACTCCGAAGGAAATTGAAGAAGAAATTCCACCAGAATTGGAAGAAATAGTTTCCGTATTTGAACGTTTGTCACTTACGCCTGCACCCCAACCACCATATTGATTATGAAGGTACCAAGTCTTCTTGCTTTGATATGTTTGTTTCTTACATTTTGGAATAATATGTAGTGGTTGTGTTCAATGAATTCCCTATGGCCTGTAACCAGAAAGGGGTAAACCATCTCATCACATGCAGTGAATGTGGAAGAGCTCTTGTTTCACACCATTCTCTTTCGGTGTTTGATGTTGTGTCTATGCATGACAAAAAGGACTCTATATTTGTCACTTGTGGTTGGAACAAATTTGAAGCCTCTGGTGGACAATTTTCCTAGAGAATTAATGGGTGAGTATAAGACAATCATGGATTATACTACCATTGGGGATTGCCATAATAACCAAATTGGGAATTTCGGCGCCGCTTATTATTATGTTTCTTGATGTGTTGAAGCACATGCTAGAATATTTCCAATCGACCTATGATTCTACAATGCGGATGTAGTTGTATGAGTCTTATTTTCAATGGTTTTATCCTATTAAATTCAATCAAGATCAATATGTTGTGGAGAACATTGTGGAGTTTGGGAAGCCCTATGAATTTTGGCTTGAAGCTAGGTCGAAACCATAGTTGTTGCTAGCAATGGCTTCCATGTGTAAAGAAATCCCTAAGGATTTGCTTGTCTGTAATGGATACAAATATGAAGAATGTATTTCGTTGGTGCTTACTACCATACCCTTGAATTTTTATTGCATTATTGTGTTGTATCAAGAAGAAGAATTGGATTCAGTGCTTAATATGAGCTGCAAGTTAACTATGAGGCTTGTTATTGGGGTTCGAGCCAAGTTGAGGACCAAACATGGTGGCCATTTCAGCGCCACATCTGGTGAGAAGGGAAAATTGGGGCTCACGAGTTTGGAAATTGTCGGAATCATTTAGAGATTGTATAAATTGTATAAATTGGGGAGTTGGATTGTCTCGAGCTTCTTCATTTCCATATTGCATCTTAGATCCCATGCATTGAAGTTCTTAATGATGGTGTGAGAAAAACAATGTATATATACTGTGTGTTGGTTAAGTTGGGCACCAATATGAAGATCATTCACATTGGAGGAGGGCTTAGTATGGATAATGAAGGTACCAAGGCTTCTTGCTCTGATATGTTTGTTGCTTACAGTCTGGAGGAATATGTAGTGACTGTGGTCAAGGAAGTCCCTGTGGCCTATAACTAGAACGGGGTAAACCATCTCATCACATGCAGTGAATGTGGGAGAGCTCTGGTTTCACACCATTTTCTTTTGGTGTTTGATGTTGTGTCTATGCATGACAAAATGACTCTGTATCTGCAGTTGTGGCTGGAACAGATTTGAAGCCTCTAGTGGAAAATTTGCCTAAGGAATTAATGGGTAAGTATAAGATGGCCATGGCTTATGCTACCATGGGGTATTGCCACAACAGCTAAATTGGGAATGTCAATGCCACTTATTATTAGGTTTCTTGATGTGTTGAAGCACGAGCTGGAATCTCTTTAATCGACCTTTGATTATGCAATGTGGATACAGTCATATGAGTCTTATTTTCAAGGGTTTTATACTATTAAATGCAATCAATATCGATATGTTGTGGAGAACATTGTGGATTTTGGGAAGCCCTATGAATTTGGGCTTAAAGCTGTGTCAAAATCAGAGTTTTTGCTAGCCATGACTTCCATGTTCTAAGCAAGCCCTAAGGCTTTTCTTGTTTGTAACGGATACAAATATGAATAATATATTTCGTTGGTGCTTACTACCATACCCTTGAATTTTAATTGCATTATTGTGTTGGAGCAAGAAGAAGAATTGGATTTGGTGCTTAGTGTGAGTTGCAAGTTAATTGTGAGGCCTATTATTGGGGTTCGAGCCAAGTTGAGGACCAAATATGGTGGCCATTTCAGCACCACATCTGGTGAGAAGGGAATATTTGTGCTCATGAGTTTGGAAATTGTTGGCATCATTTGGAAATTACATAAATTGGGATGTTGGATTGTCTCGAGCTTCTTCATTTCCATATTGCATCTTAGATCCCATGCGTTGAAGTTGTTAATGATGGTGTGAGCAAAGAAATGTATATATACTTTGAGTTGGTTAAGCTGGGCACCAATATGAAGATCATTTACATTGGAGAAGGGCTTGGTTTTGATTATGAACGTACCAAGTCTTATTGATATGGTGTGTTTGCTGCTTAAAGTTTGGAAGAATATGCAGCAGATGTGGTCAATGAAGTCCTTGTGGCCTGTAACCAGAAAGGGGTAAACCATCTCATTACATGTAGTGAATGTGGGAGAGCTTCGGTTTCACACCATTCTCTTCTGGTGTTTGATGTTGTGTTTGTGCATGAAAAAAAAGAACTTGTATATGCAGTTGTGGATGGAATGGATCTGAAGCCTCTGGTGGACAATTTTCCTAAGGAATTAATGGGTGAGTATAACACGATCATGGATTATACTACCATGAGGGATTTCCACAACAACCAAATCCACACATAACAGATGAAAGCAAGGTGCCTAGATTTGTTCAAATAAGGGCACCCAACGCTTGAACCGTTGGCCACTGTAGACGTGATGTGTGATCGCGTATCTTCTCCTATCACAGAAGGGCCTACCATGTGTCACATAAATCTGTTAATATTCAAGTCAATTCCTGACTTTTGGGAAATGGGTAGTTGTTTCTAATGATGCTTGTCCACAGGCTAAACGAGCAACCCATTGTGTGTGCCATTATGTCATACCTCACCTGTGACAGTGATGGTAAGGTGGACACTTTCATATCTGATGATGACAGTGGTGGAACCCATGGTGGAACCTAAACCAATTTTCTTCATTTGATGATGCATGAACCCAACATCATGTTCGATTCTCTCAAGTGTCGCATTGAGGACTCCCTACATTTGGATGACAACTGTGACTTGGACTATGCCCTCTCTAACCTTAACACCATTCCTTCCACATTCACCGCTCTGCCATACCTCTCCTCATCCACCTCTTATGTATTCACTAATGACGATGAAGAATCCCATGACCACGACCATGACCATGACCATGATGCTTGGTAACCCTGCTTTGGGTTTGCTGCTAAAAATAAACCATTCATTTTCCCTAAATTTTTAGTTGGATTAGGTATAGTTAGGTATCCAAGTGCTTTCTTCATCTGTAGAGGGTCATTTATAGAAATAACAACAACAACAACAACAACCATGTTTTGAACTGCATTATGGAACCAGATTTTCTATTTATTTGAGATGTAAAGTCATTTCTTAGTGTTAATTGTACATGCCATTCTGTAGTTTTTGAATGTAGTTCCTTTTATTTGGTTATAACCAATATTTAGAAGGTTAGGGGGCCTGCTTTTCACTGTTCTAATAAAAAGACAATCTTGATTTTCAGTCTCTCATTTTCATATGTGAATTTATAATTGAAATGGAATTTGGATTGGCCAAAAAAGGAAAAATAGTAATGACCCATGGTGGGCGATTTACCTTTTAGGACTAGTCCATGCTCGGAGGCATTAGATGGTTCTTGGGCAATATATGGCTCATTAGATGAGTGAGAGGAAGCTCACCTATCATCATGCATCTTGTCCAATATGAGTCACTGTAGCCAATCAACTCCATATTGAACCATTAATGGGCGCACTAGCAGATTGAACTTGCTCATAGTAGAATATCTCCTCCTTCTCCCTCCTTTAGTATCATCGTTGGCTTATTCACTAGTAAATTTATTTTGATATTGTATCAATTTACAAGTTGGATAGTTTGTTTCCCTTCTATCTTATTTCTGAAACAATAAACATGAATTTTTGAATCACATTTTGTGATGACTTTTCTATTTTTTTTGCGTCTATACTTGTTAATCTATGCCAACAGAGCTATGGACCAACTCTAGACAAGTAAACCCTCATTGGATATCTCTCTGTTTCAACTAGTTCTTTCCAGTCTCATGGGGATGTCCCTAGGGTTGTATGATTTTCTTTTCCACTAAGATTGGATGAGGGGAGAGGTTGGAGTAGAGAAACTTGTACGTTTAAGTTTACCCATCACCATGAAGCTCAAGTATTTGATGTTTGAAGGAGAGAGGATGCAAGTAGTCTAGGAGCCTAGGAAGATTTGATGTTGAGGCCTGTAATTATAAAAATCTTCAACATACTACGTTGGAACATGAGGAAATCACAGAATTTCAATAAGCTTAACATTTTGGAGAACTATATGTGATCCAGGTGGATATTGGTGGCAACCTGCCAAGTCCACTTAGACCCCCACCATTGTTTCTTTCATATTTTTAGTTTCCTTAATTGTAGCACAATTTACTATTTTTAGTAGTTTTTCAAGTCCTGAACTTCCGAAGCCGTTTTGAGGCCCTAAACGACATTTTCTGGGAAAACTGGGAGCAACATGGGTCCATCCATGGACCCATGTTGCTCTTCCCAAAGTTGTAGTTCTCGGATAGATCTTTTTAACGAGATATTATGCGCGTCAAACGAAGATCATATGCAAAAGTTATGACCCCGGGAAGTTGATGTACAAATTTACCCAAACGGGGTCCATAGTTTGGCATTTCATCTTCTAGGGTTAGTTTTTGGATGTTTAAGGTTTTCCATTATTTCTCAACAATAAATAGGCCTTCGAGCCTCATTGTAACACAGTTCAGAGGCATGTAGCCACCACATCTCTTCTCAGAGATAAGCTACCATAGCCCTAGCTGGTTTATTTCCATTGTTGTTTGTAAGCATATTTCAATATTTTACGTTAATGAAATGAAGTATTATTTCCACTACATCTCTATGTTTATGGTTATCTCTGAATTTGTTGCGTTCCTGTTTAAATCCGGATCAGTGGTATCAGAGTGGTCTGCTTTTTCTCTATTTTTCTTTGCATGTCCCCAACGAGGTCGGGATATAAGGAGTTAGGGCTTGATATGGTCGAAACTTTGCAAGACCAGCCTCACAAATCTTGACGGCCTCCCATGGCAGATGAAAAGAAACATGAGGGGGTAGGAGATCCTATCAAAATCTTGCTTGAAGAAGCCCTCAAGCGACAGAGGAACGCGGTGATGGACAACTTTGCCCAGATCCTTCAGCGGCTACCCAGGGGTGATGCATCGGCTTTCGGTAGCTACTCTGGAAATGCCACACAATTAAGGTACAATTTAATTTTGAAATCCCATATTTGAGGGTCAGATAGACACAGATGCCATTGATAAATGGTTAAATCTGCTAGAGGGCTATTTTTCTGTTCATTATTTTTCCAGTCGGGAAAAGATTACTTTCGCTCTTCTCAAACCAACACCCTACATCAAGGACTGGTGGGAAACCTACTGCGAGCTGAATGATGAAAGTACAAGCTCACTATTTTCAGTTGCACCCACTTGGGATTCATTCCGGGATGCCATCAAGGAGTAGTACTACCCTGTCAGAAGCTATGAGGATCGATACATAAAGTGGACCATGCTACGGCAGGGAAGGGACCAAGATGTGCCAGAGTTTACCAATATTTTCCATACCCTTTGTTAGCACTTGAAATTTCACCTCAGGCTGAAAAAGGCAAACCTCAAGGCAACATCAAACCATTTAGCCTCGTAGCTAGCCCTACGTGGCAGAAGAAGGCTCTCTCCGGTCAATCTCAGGAAAATCTCCAATGGATGAGATGACCAATAGGGTAACACTGATTTTAGGCTAGTAAACTGATCAAAAGGGTTTATTTTGGGATTTTTGGGTTTTTGGTGGCAAATTGAGGGGATGGCAATTTTGGGTGCGGGGATTGGACACAGTTTCTGCAGGGGGTTCTTTGGGGCGAGGTAGGAGACAGCGTTGATGCCTTTAACTGAAGTGAATGGTCAGGAATGAAAGGAAGAGAGCTAAAGAGAGCAAACAATGACTTTGAATTCTCTTCAGACAGTAGAAAATATTGAAATTAAACAAACTTAAAAGTAGAGCATGGCAAGCATGAATTCTTACTTTAACACTTCATTTGTTTAATGTGCAGAAGTAAAGAAAGGAAATGAATCACATAACAAAGCTTACAAGAACATTGAGAAACACACCATCAACACATGAGTCCACAAGAATCCCAAAGAGGACTGCAAACCCTGGTCTTCCTTAGCCAAAAATTGCAAAGATACAGTGAAATAATACAATGATAGCTTCTCCCTCAAGAGTCCAACCATGAAAATGAGTATGAAAGCACATAATATAGATGATCTAACCTCTTTCCCTGCCTCTAAGGGTCGAGCTCATCCTTCTAGGAGCTGTTTCAACCACTTCTAAACTTAGCACTAACAACTAGGCAGTCAAAACAACTTGCCTCTATAAACTAGGAAACCAATCCATTCATTAAATGTTTGCTATTTCATGCATGAATCTTCTAGAATAAGTAAATAAGTGTCATGTAACATGAAAATACACTAATTACATCAAAGAGGGTGAAAAATCCCATCTCAAGTCAAAACTGGTCAAAGCTGGGCGAGTTCCTGAGCTGTAGATGAATTTCCTGTGAAAACTGCCCAACATGTTGCGCGCCTCTACCTGACATGTCATGCACCTTTGGAGCTCTATTTGGGGCACTTTCTGGTGGCCAAATTGGGCAAGAGTAGGCTTGTTGGAAAGATCTCTGAGTCTACTTTCCAATCCAACTGGAATTTTTGGATTTGGAGTTCAGTTTCCTTATCAAAAATCAATTCTCCCAAGACAGCTTTCTGCAGTTCAAAAAGGTGGCAGAAAGTCAAATTTTGCATGTTTTTTG
>APFE030330434.1:0-13903 GCA_000404065.3 Pinus taeda
GTTAAAGATGGAATTGAATACTTTGTAAGAGCTCATAAGCTCAAGAATAATTATACTCTCATAAACTCAGGGCAGATGAAATGAATGATAAATTCATGCAAACAATTCTTACTGATGGTTGTAAGGGAAAATAAACCTGATAAAACCAATGTATTTGAGGGCTGTAATGCTGAACAACAAGCTGTTTTAGAAAAAGTTGTCTCAGAGTATGATATCTTGTTTCAAGAACCTAAAGGTCTACCACCCAAAAAGGAAATAGTGCATGATATTATTTTGCAGCAAGATGCTCCATTGCATAACATTGGAATGTACAGGTTGTCCGCTTTAGAGAATGCTGAAATCAGGAAGCAGGTGCAGGAGTTGCTCGAGAATGGGTTCATCAGACCTAACACATCATCATGTGGGTCACCAATTGTTTTGGTGAGAAAGAACGATGGCTCGTGGAGAATGTGCATTGATTACCGAGCACTGAATAAGATAACAATAAAAAATCGTTATCCCCTTCCTCGCATGGATGATCTTTTAGATCAATTGAAAGAAGCTGTTTATTTCTCCAAGCTAGACTTGCATAGTGGATACCATCATATCAGAGTTATAGAACAAGATGCATGGAAGATTTCTTTCAAAACAAAGCAGGGATTGTATGAGTGGCTGGTTATGCCTTTTGGCTTAACTAATGCTCCTACTACTTTCATGAGATTAATGAATGATGTACTCAGACCTTTTATTGAATGATTTTTGTTATTATGTATCTGGATGACATTCTGATATTTTAGCAAAACTGGGAAGAACACTTAAAGCATGTTAAGCAGACACTAGATGTTTTGAAAAGAGAAAAACTTTATGTTAAACTCTCAAAATGTGAATTTGGAAAAACATCTCTGAATTATTTGGGTCATATAGTAGGGGGTGGTGAACTGAAGATAGATCGCTCTAAGGTGGTAGTCATTATAAACTGGTCTAAACCCAAATCTGCTACAGAAGTTAGAAGCTTCTTAGGAGCAGCACAATATTGGAGGATGTTTATTTCTAACTTTTCCTTAATTATAGCTCCCTTACATGCTTTAACAAGATTGAACAAGGTGTTTCAATGGGGAGGCAAACAACAAAAAGCCTTCGACACCTTCAAAGAAAATATTAGTACAACATCTATACTAGCACTGTCTGATCTTCAAAGGCCATTTGAGATCCAAACAGATGCCAACGACTATGCCATGGGAGCAGTGTTGACACAACACGGTAAACCCATATGATAAAGAATTGTATGCATTAGTACAGAGTGTGAAAAAGTGGAAACATTACTTAATGGGAAAAGAGACAGTAATACATACTGATCATCAACCACTTCAAATATCTACACTCCCAAACTAAGTTGCAGCAATCAAGACAATTATAGATGGATGAGTTTTCTACAAAACAGTTTACATTAGTCATTAAGATATAAAAAGGGCATACCAATAAAGTTGCAGACATGTTATCTAGACCATTATAAATGTCATCTACTATACTTAAGCATAATTCTGTGTTACATGAGAGTTACATTGAACAATATGCTCAAGATATAGACTTTAAATATGTATATGCAACTTTAAGTCAAGGCAAACGAGTAGAAGAATTGGATTATCATGTAAATGACCAACTCTTATATCATTGTGGGAAGTTATGCATTCCACAAACTAAACGAGTAAGATAATTCGAGAAGCACATACTTCTCTAATATCAAGTCACTTTGGGGTAAGTAAAACAGTTGCACAACTGGAAAGATTTTTTTATTGGCCAAAAATGAATGAGACAGTTTCTAGATATGTAAGAGGGTGTACTATGTGTGCTAAAAGCAAGCCCAACAATAGAAAACTAGGCTTGTACACTCCATTACCAGTTCCTTCTCACCCTTGGGAAAGTGTTTCCATGGATCTTGTTGGAGGACTGCCTAAATCTAGGAAAGGTCATGATTATCTGTATGTTGTTGTGGATAGGTTTAGCAAAATGTGTATTTTGATACCTTGTTATAAACAGATTACAACTGAACAAACTACAAAACTATTTTTTGAACACGTATGGGTTCATTTTAGAATACCCACTTCCATTGTATCTGATCAAGACACCCGATTTGTGGGGAATTTTTGGTCAAGTCTGTGGGAACTGTGGACTCCAAACTGAAGAAAAGCACAACTTTTCGTCCACAAACTGATGGCCAAACAGAAGTAGTCAATAGGACAGTGATCTAGTTACTCATAGGATATTGCAACAAGCATCCTAAGCTTTGGGATGAACATTTATGTTTTATGCAACATGCTTACAACAGAGAAAAACATTCTTCTACACAGAGATCTCCTTTTGAGACCTGTTTTGGTTTCACACCAAGGTCTCCTTTGGATTTTATCTTTGGTAAAGACATCGCAGTTGAGGGACACAATGATGTGGATAGGGCAACTAGGTTCATTGAACAAATCCAAGAGATCCACCAGGCAGTACATGAACAACTAGAAAAGAGCCAAGCCAAATACAAGGCAAGGCATGACAAGCATTAGATGGAGCATAGTTTCCAAGTTGGTGACCAAGTCTGGTTGTATATCAGCAAGGACAGGATGCAAGGTGAAGGTAAAAAGATGAAGCCTATAAGGTATGGACCCTTCAAGATACTTGAGAAGATTGGCGAGAATGCTTTTCTCCTTGATCTACCAGCTTACATGCACATCTACTCAGTCGTAAATGCAGATTGCTTGAGATTGTTTGAACCTTCACTGATTGAGGATCCTAAAGAGCAGAGTCAATTGCCTTCTATTGATGACATGTTACCTGAATATCTTAATGAATTGCAGGAAGACACAATTCTGGACAGGAAGGTGAGGACAACGCGTAGAGGAGATGTTGAGTACCTCAGAATTGGGCTCAAGGGTTCAAAGCCGAGCAGTGCAAAGTGGATAGAGATTAGACAAGTGAGACAATTGTACCCTCACTTAGTTGATGCTTGAAAACCAACTTTTGGTGGTCCAAAAGCTTTTTTAGTGGAAGGTCGTGATCCGAATTGGATCCATGAAAAATTATCAAGTGCCATGACTGTATCAAATTAGGATAGACTTCAAATTTATGAACAAAGAGCTATCAGAAAGACCTTTGGATAGTGGCAGTTTGTAGCCAGCAAGGAACAATGAGGACCTCGGTCAAAGCGCATTGACTGAGGCCCATGGAGACTGCGCAGGAGGAAAAACTAGCAGTTAGGAAGCCCAAATCAGGAAACAGACGCCATTTTTCATGCACGATTTCGCTGGGCAAAACCCCTTGAGAAGGAAAAGCCCCAAGCACTCGGTCGCATGGGAAGCTGGGAAATCGTAGGGAAAGTGCTAAGGCGAAAGGCGGGTCTCGCGCTCCAAAACCGGCTATATATTGGAGGCACATTGGAGTGGTAAGCGGATTTGGTAGAAAACGAGTGATTCCATTCATCACACGATGTGTGTCCGACGGATGAGAGAGAAAACCACCTCTCATCATGCGTTAATGGTCGAGCAAGTCAACCGTGCAAAATGAGTGAACACTGTAGGATTTGGGGATTCCAGATTTGACGGTGGAGATTGCGCCCGATGGGAAAACCGGATTTGATAGGGGAATTAAGCCGTGACATATAAAAGTATGAAGCCTGATTTGACTGCTGACTTGGCGGATGAATCATTCCATAGTGTAACTGAAATACCGAACCGTTGAGGAAGAGCTGGCGTAGTTCATGAGAGGACAAGTGGCTACCTCCCTGTGAGACATTGGCGATGACGCAGGGGCAAGGAACTCCAAGTGAACAACAGCAGGCGATCCGAAGGGGCGGAAGAGGAGGCAAATAGTCAAGGACAAATTGGCTTTAAGCCATGAATGAACAAACAAAACAGAACTCAGAGAGCACACTAAGGAAGAACCAGAGAAGAAAAATAGTGACAGAAAAGGCGAAAGAGACAGTGAAGCAAGATGCAGAAAATAGAGAGCCGAGCTGACCTAAGGCAGCATCAAGTAGACAGAACTAGGCTTGAGAGGTTCAAGCCATCCCCGTGATGATATCTGTCGGGAATTGAGCACCATTGGACTCATCCCATTAAAGACCAGAGAGGTCAAGACTTGGTAAGGAAAGAGTCTGTGCACTCTAGTGGCTTGGGGAATCCAAGAACCACCCTACTAAGCATTATCTATTTTAGGAGTCTCAAGTTGAGCTCCTCATTGCAAATCTCTGCTTTAAAGACACAATAATAGAAGGCCACCATTAAGAGCTGGACCAAAGACGTAGCCCTGGGGAATAGGGTGAACTCCTTATTAATGTGTTGTGTTCTTGTCTTTGCTCACTATGTTTCCCTTACTGTTTTCCATTTTCCAGTGTTTGTGTATTTTGAAATCTGATCAATCTGTTACCTAAAATAACATAGACACACTCCAGCACATGAGTCTGTAATACCTTCATTCATTATTTATTTAACTGAGATCACTCACGAGTGATTTTCATATCAATTCCATAGAGGCCAATGGCTTGTTGCCAAGCTACAAGAGGGTGAGGAGAGTATAATGAAGTGAGGGGGAGTGAAAGGATGATGATTTTGATGAAACCAAAGTATAAAAAACAAAGAGATAGAGGGAAAGAATGAATGAGTGCTCAAGGAAGCTTGCAACATTTATGTGGATATGTCGAGACAATGGCATGTTATGGGTTAGCGTTATTGGTGGCTTTCCTTATTTTACAGTATGACACAACATCACATAAAAAATCTGCAAAAATATTACTAGGGGATGACCTCATCCTCAAGTTATACAACCCTAATATAGCGACACTACACCTGTCATCCCTATAAACACCCAAAACCCAAAATCAACTATACAACAACTTTAAAATTTTGCGAATATTTTTAGTACAATCAAAACTAATACATAAACACCAACCATATATACACCTACAAAATAACATAAAAATTATATATATTTTTATTTTTAATTTAAATTATACAAATTACAAAATTTAATAGATTAAAATATTTTATATAAATTTCAATTATATTTTATAATTACTATAAATTTTATATTTTATATAATTTAAATTTCTATACATTTTTTTCCATTTTAATAATACAATATTTCAATTATATTTTATTCTAATTATTATATTTTATATTCTATATAATATAAATCTCAATGGATTCTTTTCCCATTTAACATAACCAAAATGCATAGACAATACCTATTCATTTAGACTAGAGCTATATAAGAAATTTACGTTTTTACATTATTTCTTTTTTATCTGCCTGATACATTATGACCTTGTCATGAGAAAAACAAATAATCTTTACAAGGATTTGTGTGGCATTAAAGTTGTCTGTTCATTGTATCTAAATAAAATATATAGATGATAAAGTTTTAACCTAACATGAGAATGTAAAATATAAGGTTTTGTCAATAAATTTGTTTTAAGCGGCGGTATCAATAAATTTGTTTTCAACGGCATGTTTGAAAAATTATTATAATAATATTAGAAGTATTATGATAATATTAAAATGGATGTTAAAAATTAATATTATTATTAATTCACAATAAATTAAATTGATAAATGTCTAAATTAACATTATTATAATAATATAATGTAAAGTTAAGTGTTAAAATATTACATATACCAATAAAAATTAGAATATTTTAATTCAAATTATAGTTTGCTATAATCAAATATATAATTAAGGTGGAATTATAATTATTTTAATATAAATAAATAATTATTTATTTACAATTTTAAATTTATGAAATAAAATATTATCTATTAATGGATATCTTAAAATGAATAACAAAAACAATTTATTATTATTATTTTTTTTTAACTTATTAAATAAGAAACACACCTATTTTAAATGAAGACATATATTTGTTGAATTGAACATATTTTTCAACTAAATTTATTTCAAATAAGGACGACGGTTCTTTTTACTACCACGTGTTTCGGAAGAAAATTCATAGAGAGAAGTATTTTCATGTTAGGTTCCATCATTTCCTTGCTCAAAAGCTAAGTGTTCTCACCACTTTAGTTACTCGTGTTCTAATAAGTTATGACGAAAACCACCTCTTTGATGAGAAAAATCATCTCCTTAATGTTTTTAATAATAATGGATATAGTAGGCACGGAAGTCTTAAAGATTTCTTTAAATCTAACAAACGCCCTTTGAGTAAAAAATATCCCAAAGATAAAATTTCAGGGGTGCATCTTCCATTTATCCAAAAGATCATAGACAAGATTGCTAGGATCTTGAGGAAACATAAGGTTCCCTCAAACTTTAGGCCCCTAAATATCATTTGAAGATTCTTAAGATATGTAAAAGACCTGGTGGACCCTAAAATTATGAAAGGTGTTTATGTAATCCCATGTTCTTGCGGGAGACCCTACACTGGTGAAACTGATCGCTCAATAAATCAAAGGATTCATGAGCACACAAATGACATCAAACATAGGAGGACTCGCTCCTGAAATTTGGTAGAACATGCATAAAAAAAACATCACATCTGCATTAAAAAGGTTTGGGTTATTGCAAAGATTGTTCATTTTCATTACTGAAAGTTTAAGGAGGCCATAGAGATTGAAAGGAGACATAGTAATCTAAATAAAAGCGATGACTAGAAAATTAGTAGTTATTGAGTCCCTACCCTTTCTTCTTAAAGTTTTATTTGATATAATATTCTAATAAATATATATATATTTATATATATATATAATAAAATTCATTTTACTAATTTTCATTATTACTTTAGGTTATTTTATATATTATTACCTTGAGTTTCTATTATTCTCATTAATTTTTATTAACTTCTTAATATTTCAATAGTAGCATGTATAATCTTAAATTTTGGGAATTGGTCTTTATCTTATTCTTTGTTTCATTATTTACTTCTTAAAAGATATATAATATATATATAATATTATATATAAATATATATATATAATAATATATATATAATATATATATATATAATCATTTATTATTTTTAAATTTATTTATTATGTTGATCTTGATTTCCCGTTGTTGGTTGTTAACTACCATCATTTATCCATTAATTATTTGTTAATTAAATTTGACCATCTTTGTTTGAACTAATAATAGGGTTGGCCCCATTTTATTTAAATTTATATTATTGTTATTTTTAATTTAATTTTATGATTTAATTTATGAAAAATATCCTTTATTAATAAATAATTTCTCTTTGTCTGCCTGGGGTAGCTTAAGTGGTGATAGCCGTGGAATGAAGTCTCACTAAATCGAAGATCTTGGGTTCGAATCTTGTGCTACCCTCCCGTGGTAGCGGGGTGAATAATGCACATGTAAAAACTGGGAAGTTGGAGGGTCCTACCAAGCTTACAAAAAGAAAATTAAAAAATTCTCTTCATTCAAAATTAATTGTTACATTCTAACTATTAGAATTTATTGTCTCTACATCACACTCTCTCTATTAATCCGATGCCAATATCTGATTCTCCATATTGTCTTGAAAATGACCCACACTGGATGGTTCGAAATGCGTCAACAAATTAGTTTTGATGTGATTATCACCAAAAAAATTCTTAGTAATCAAGATATGGATCACAGAAGCCTAAATTCAGGTAAATTTATTTTATTAGGAATACATAAATAATTTAGTATTTTGTTTAACTAATCATAAGGATTGAAGTTTTTATTGTAAGATGGATATTATATTAATTAAAAATGTAGGAAATTACATTGTAAAATATATATTTCTAATCTCAAAGTTAATCTCTTTCTAGAGAGACCTTACCATAAAAAATGCCTCGGAGAGAGGAAAAAGACAACAGAAAACAAAAAGAAGATGCCAAACAATCATTTTAATTGGATGTTTTCCTTGAGATGCACTTACTAGAGGGAGTTACACAAAAAAGGAACAAGGAAAATACATGAGATGTTAATTTGAAGGCTCCAAATCAGAAACAACAATCTAAATAAGGGATTTTGGCTTTCTCTCGAGCAATACTACCCACGAGAGGTATGCCAAGGTGTTTCTCTATCCCATCCAGTCTATGATCCATATGGCTCAAGTGATTTAAATTTGGAAACTAGGGTCAAATTCCACTTTGGACAACCCATTTTATGGAGCTGATGATTTCATTTAATTCCTCTTTTCAACATGACCAAAGTAGACCTAAATATCATCAAATTTGGACAAGGGAAAGTGTACTTATGAAGAAAATCCACATTTGGAGAGGTCGGCCCTAATGGTAAATTGGTCACCCTTGGAAGCTTGTAAATACAAGTAACCTCAAGCTCATTTGGAAATTACCAGGCATATTCTTCTTCTCTTCTTCATTGATTGCTTTGCATAGGTCTAAGGTTGTGTTGATGAAAGAAGTTTGCAAAGGTTTGAAACTATAGGGTTCAAAGCTCGCATCTATTCTAGGGTTTTGGGATACAATCGTTGGATTTTCAAAGGATAAAATTGGCTATAGCTGTTGGCTCAATGGAGCGACTGGAATATCTCAATCACTCACACAACTCCTCCTCCTTGTGACTAGAAAGTTGGACTGAAATTTGATCGTTGACCAAAGTTGATTGCAGACACGAAAAATTGTCTTTGATATATATTGATGTTGGAATCATATTTCGAAATGTTATTGTTTTATTTATATGGATGATATTATATTGATTTTATTGTACTCTCTGCTGAACATTTTATGATAATCTAATAACAAAATAATTTAGAGGGCTTTCCCCCTTGTGGGGTTTTTCCCTAGCCATTGAATGAACCTGGTGTCTCTTGTTGATGTGTTGATTGTCTCCTTTGTCATTACATTTATTGTTTTATCTTCAATTATTGTTGATGACTGGAAAGATTAATTAATATTGGAAATATTTATAATTGAAGTATTAAATTGGGCTAAATTAATTGATACAATATAGAACAATATGAAAAATTAACAAAGTGGATGTGCAAGCGCTCCAATGAATGGAGGACAACATGCCTCTGTTCACGTCTGTCAAGTAAGGTGCGACCTAGAATAAAATTCATTTTCCAATATAACTCTATGGTATTCATATACTTGTTGAAGCGCCCTTTGGTATGTGTTGTATAAGGGATCCAATTTACCCATTCAAATCGTACTGCAGTTTTAGAGAGTGAGGATCTTTGAGAGGGAGCCTCACTCTCTGCCTTATTAATTTCTAGGTCCTAAATTGTGTCAGGAGTCAGCTCCATGTAGCGTCTGAAAACGTATTTCACACTTTGATGCCTATGAAATTATCCCCTCCGGGCCCTCTCTTAGTAATATGCTACCCCTCTTCTAACTTTAGCCCATTGACACATCATCTTGATTGAACTAAGATGAAACCAATAATCTTGACATGTAGGAGGATCTTTCTGCAGAGCAAGATTCTGATTTTGGAGGCTTACCTCGAACAAAGTCAAAATGTGTTATTTTTTGAGAAAATAAAGCCATTATGCAATTATCAACTACTCTTTGCTAGTTGGGAGAAGCTCCTCTGCATTAGAAAACTTCTTTAATTTCTAAAATATCAAACCTGTTTGGGTGCCCTTCCAACACAAGCATCTTGGGATCTAGAACCCTCCACTACTACTGTGTGGGTTTTTATGGTCTTCAATACATCATATAAAGACTAAGACTCTATAGACATGATAAGTTTTAACCTGAATGTTTAAGTCTCTTAGCTAAAGATGAATATGATTT
The DNA here is from genome assembly GCA_000404065.3 of Pinus taeda. Classification (NCBI taxonomy): domain Eukaryota; kingdom Viridiplantae; phylum Streptophyta; class Pinopsida; order Pinales; family Pinaceae; genus Pinus; species Pinus taeda. The sequence continues at coordinate 9,698 of APFE030330434.1, forward strand.
AAAGCATTGGTTCTGACTTCTAGAAAAACTAACATTAAGCAATGCAGACCATAATTGAAACCACTGTTAAATTTGATTAAAAGATCTGGAAAACAACCTAGGTATATAGTCCCTTACACAAATATAGGATACAATAATCCTACAGAAATTCCCCACACTGACAGATCATTACCAGAGTTCTCAACATTTAAAAAGACAAGGAAACAATCAAGGCTAAGAGGATGATGAAAATTACAGTCGTAAGGATGAACCCTCTTGTAATGGGAATATGTAGTCCTTCTTGGTAGCTTGCTTGTAAGATCTTAACACGAGTCTCCAAACACGCAACAAATTTCCTCTAAATCATGTATAAAGAAAAACACAACTTGCCATACAATAATTAACTTTCTGCACCAGGCCATTACCACTCCCTATGTTCACACATGAACATTTTGGTGCCAATTTCCTCTTTGAACCAAAAATCACCATAAAGTGGCAAAAGGGATGTAGAAACTTACATTCCCCAAATGACATAGAAATTTATCACTTCCTATTGTATAGTCTACCAGCTAAGCACCCTTCTAAAATATATCAATGTCACCACAACACCAGCCCAGGGTCATTCACATAGTGGACACTCCCCTACCACCTTCCCCTCTGCTATTCGCCTTAAGAGAGCCTCCTTTACCAAAATATCGACTGCTTTACTTAGCATGTGAAGCATCATGGAGGGGGGAATGGAAACAATAAATCATGCTCGAGTTACCTTACTAAGGAAAAATTCACATGTAGACCACCTACTTTCCTTCCTTGTATACATTTAAGATATGATCAGTTAATTTAGCCACATTTAAACCTTCTTAGGGATATACTACCACATCCCCATGTGCTTCAGCCAAGTGGGGTAATGTAAATCTATGCCCCCCCCCAATTTACCTCAAAAATCACCCCATCCATGGATCATAAGGATTAAATATAATTATAACCAAAGCAATAATATATTCAACTTAAGTCAATAATAATCAATCAAACTTTTCTTTTACTCATAATGCAAAAAATGAATTATTGTATTCAAATATCAATAAAATTACCAAGCATTATAATCTACCATTGCATATCTTTACTATATACCGGATTGACCATTGAGGAATAATATATCGGCCATAGCACATGAGAAATGTCACAATGTGACATGACAATTGAGGAATGCCATCATGTGATAAAGCCATTGAGGAAGGCATCAATTTGATATAATTCAATGAAGATGAATGTCCTAGTGAGACATAACCATAAAGGAACATCACAATCCAACATTACCCTTGAGATTTATATGTAGTATAAACCTTTATGATTATTTTAATGAAACATAACCATTCAAAAGTGTGGCAATTTGACATAAGTAAATCAAGATGAATTCCAAAATTTGATGTAATCGTTGAGGAAATGTCATAGTCAACATAAACTATAAGGAATGTCACAGTTAACATAACCTTTGAGGAATGTTTTAAGGTGATAGAACCATTTAGGAAAATTTACCAAATCAACATAAGTCAACCAAAATGAATATTGCAATAGATGTAACCATATGATTAGCCTCTTATCATCATAATGTGACATAATATTGAAGTCAACCTCCTATTATTGTAATGAGACAACCCTTGATGATGTCACAATTTAACCATAGGCATTGACGATTTAGTAGTTCACATAAGTTAAATAAGATGCATGTCAAAATTTGACATAACCATTTGGGTACATATTAATCCAACATAACCCTTGAGGAATGCCACATTGCAACTTAACCCTTGATTAACACTAGCTTGCAACATAACCATTAAGAAACATCTTAGACTTAAGCAAACCAAGATGAACATCTAAAAATTTGTAACCATATTATAAACCTCTTAATATTACTGTTTGGCATAATATTGAGGTTAACCTCTTAATGTTATAGTGTAATGTATTATTATAGTTGAGTTGAAAATAGACAATATAAAACTAAGTTTTTCTCCTTTTTAAGATGCTCCATAGATTTCTCAATTTTCCATTCTTAACACAAAAATTAGCAATATAGTTTAACATTTAAAAATTGAATTTAAAACAACAAGCACATAAAATAATATACAAACCATATTTATAACAAAAGTCACCAAAATTTAGTTGTATTATCACCAAAAAATTAATCATCTAGACTAATTTAGATGGATCGAAGTACACCATGTAAAGCCAATTTTACCATAGCAAAATTGCTTTCACTGTGAGAAATTACTTAATAAACCACCTTTGTTAAGTAATTTATAGTTAAACCCATGAAGAATAATTAAATAGATCATTATTTATTTGATTTTGTTCTAGGAATAATTAATTAAACCATTGTTTTATTAGTATTCCTTGTCAAATTTGACCCAATCATGAAAAATAAATAGATAAATCATTATTTATCTTATTTTTCCCTAAGAATAATTAATTAATCACTAATCAATTATTATTCTTTGTTAAATTTGACTAAATCCCTTAGGAATAACTAAATAAATCCTTATTTGTTTATTATTCATTAACTAATTCATTGAAATGATAAATAAATCATTTATTTATTTATTATTTCTAAACAAAAGTTTAAATACTTTTTCCCTCCTAACCAAATATAATAAAATATTCTAAGTGGTTATTCTAAGAATGGGATCAATAATATTTTATTATTGCTCACTCTTCGAGGATAACTCAATATTTTGTTATAAATAGAAGGGTTTTCCATTCATTATTCAATTTTGATTATTTTCATTGTTGCACTCACTGTTGTAACTTTGATTATTTTCATTGTCGCACACCATATTTTTGTTGGGTTTATGTATTATAGAGGAGAGAGACTCTAGATAAGCTGAAGACATTTGAGGATAGCTAAAAACCCATCCCATAGAGGGGGACTGGTAACATTTATCTGTTCTCTTCATATGTGTTATTATAGAATTATTCTTTACATATCTGGTTTCCATTGGGCAATTGGGGTTATTACTCTTTCTTTTGCTGTTTAACTATGATTGTGGCATAGATCTGGACATTGGAGGTTTTGTTTCGATCAGTTGTTGCATATCTACAACGTTTAGCAACCATTTATATTTGTTGAGATTGTTTGTCATCCACAATCTTGAGTGGGTTCTTTTCATACATCTTTGAGAAGAAAACACTACAACAAAATTGGTGACTCCACTGAAGATATACTTTAGATCCAGAAACTTGGGTGACCTTTGGTTTTCAACTTAGAGTTTCTTATTTTTTCAATTATCTTAATGTTTCGTAGTTTTTTAACCCTAGATTTGATAAATTTCTGACTTCTGCAAGCTTTCTAGTCGTGGATTTGCAGATTGGGATCCATGAAATAGAAATTGTAGTTTTTAGCCAAAAAAGTGTGATCTAAGCTCTAGAACGCACCTTTCAGCCCAAAAAGTGTGATCCCCATAGAGAATAAGGTCAGTACCTGCGATTTCTGGGTTTTGCAGAGAGTTATCTGCTGGGTGTCTAACCTTTGTCTCATCCTGCTTATGCCTTGATCCACTCTGTTTTACTTGTCAAATTCCGAATTTAGCCTCCCCTAGGGCTTCTGGTAAACTTCCACCTTTTTAGGAGGAGTTTAGCTGAGGGAGTAGTCTGAGTTTCTGCAGTGCTTTCAGCCACATTTCTAGATTTGTACTTTTCTATTTCAGATCTGTTAAGATAGGTTGTTACCATCCATAGTGCCACATTTCCACTTGTTTGGTCATTTTCCTTAGGGTCCCATCGGTTTCCCTAGGTGTTTCACCCATCTCCCTATCTTTTTGTAGCAATCTTCCCTCTGGTTTTTGGATGAGTAGGGATGTGGATTCACATATGATGAAGCTGAAAACATTCTCACTGATTTGGAGACTTAGAGGTCCAAATTTCTTAAATATAGTGAGGAGACATGGTGCCTTAGGAGTCGGGCTATTTGGTTACAAGCTAGGGATGATAATACCAATTTTTTTCATAATTATGCGAAGGGGAGAAGGGCCAAAAACACTATTTGGAAGATTCCCATTGAGGATGGTCAACTCGCCCATACCTTTCACCATCCATAACATTTAGGAAACTCACTTCCAACAACTCTTCAAGGCTCCTTCTGGGGCCACTCTTGCAGAAATAGTATGAATTTTTGGGCTTTTCCCACTATCTTCAAAGGTCATGTATGCATCTAGAAAGGTACCTAGCTTATTT